>JAOCPS010536208.1:0-11381 GCA_025505425.1 Graphium colonna
CACGCTCGTCCGGGGAAGTACCACCGCCCTTTATAAAGTCGGCATAAAATAAAGTATGCATGACTTTTGGGGATGCCTGATGGCCATGTCTACCTCTTTCTTTTCCCATTCCTATCCCGACCAAATCCATAATTTTGACCCATCCTATCCAATAAACCTATTGCATCCAATTTCGCAACTCTCCGGATGTTGCGTGTGTCTATAGGCGACGGAATCATTTACCATCAGGTGAACCGTTTGTTCTTCCTTTTCATAAAAAAAGGTAAATATGACTCCCTAAACACCTCATTCCTCAAGTGAAGACGTCATTTCTATAAACATTATGTATTTTTATAGCTGCTTATATTGATATACAAGTGAATAAACCTTACCTGTATATATGTCTAATAATTAACTACTATATCATGGTTGGTTTGTTCTTAACCATTAAGAGCGACATATATTTCTCACCTATACAATATATTACTTTCTTCTAAATCATATCATCATCGTTTTAGTTTAAGAAAACAATGATTGTTGTAAACTCTGACAACTATCTCAAAACATAGACGTACATTATGTTTAAAGAAGACATACATGTAATGTTAATAAAGATATACACGTATTCACACAAACAAAGGTGGTTAACGGTTATTATGCAGATCCAAAAAGATATTATTAAAAGTTTACTTTGTTATTGCATCAAATCGACTAAAGAATTTGTAAAATGAACAATTGAAACGGTACTCTGAGCCAGTGAATTCAGTTTACGAAACTGGTTTCAAAGTTTCTGCGTTGCCAAGTTGAAATAAAGGTTTCCAAGTCTTCAAACATAGTGCATCGAAATGTTATTATTTTACTTTCGAACTTATAGTCGCACACGTAATTATTGATTTTAATTTAAAATTTTGCACAAAGAAAGCCAAAAGGTAAAAACCATTGAGTGATTACTAAAGCATGTTAAACAATTATTTTTTTTTTATCGTAAGTTGAATATTTTAGTCAAATTCTTTTAATGTCGTTAAGTTGGTATAAGAAATTATTTGTAATATTATCATGTTTAATCAGCTATTTTAATGTCATGATTCTCCAGTCATCATTTGTTTTTTCGTTTGGTTATAGTTTTAATTTTTCTACTTAACTTCTGGCTGATCGTTCTAGGTTTTTTTCTTCTGCCAAACAATAACAATGACATTCTTTGTTATTTGTCTCAGCAACATAGGCTGGGGTCATCGGGATCGTTGTGCGAGGGGCAAAAGTGCAACCGCGAAGGATCAACGACCTCCGCCTCTGCATGCTGCGGGTCTTCGAAGCTGATATCCGTCACACAACGCTTCGCTGGACCTTCGTTCCTACAATTCTCCACTCGCCTTGAACTATTGTTTTATCACGTCATATGCAATGTGTTGCATATTGTAGGCGTAGATTAAAAATATATAACACCTGGCACGGCCAGCAACTTATAAAATATAAGACTACTAGAATACCTAGCTACAAATTTACTAAGGTATTACATACATATCTTATTAATAATGTGAATAACTAAACAGTAAAGTAACCATTTAAATAACATTTAAATTTCAGCATTTAATTTAGAAAAATACTTCAATGCAAAAGTACAATGCCCATTCTTATATGACACACCGTACCACGTTACATCTAGTTCAACCATTTTTTTGGGAGACTAGACTTTTTTGTGGAGACATTTGACAGAACCCCAAAATCGATTCGTCAACAAAGTTTTTATTGCATTCTACATCTTTATGACACATTCTGAAAACGTCATGTAGATAAAGCAAAATTCGTACATTCATACTTTAAATTAAATTCCCGGTTTACAAAATTAAATCCATAAAGCGTAATGTCGCAAAAAATTACACGAGATTTTCTGGTACTGCTTCTGACCACTGTCTTTTTCTCTATCTAATAGTCGCGACGAAAAAAATTATCTATGTTACTGGCAATATAACAATATTTTCGACGTTTAAAACCAAAACGCGTACATCGAACCGCCAACGACCCTATCCCGCGTTTGTACGATAACGTTTTGCATCACGGCGGTTGCATGAGACATTGCATAGCAAAGCGCCAACCGGTTACGCCGCTGTCCAGGCCAGCCAGCCATAAAACGGTCGCGCCAGGGCATCCTATGGAAACAATAATCTATCTTACTGTTCATTTTAGCGAGGCTAGTCAGAAGCGCGGATTGCGATCAACTGGAGTGAGTTGTCGAGTGACTTTATTTATAGCTTAGAGTCGCTTATTGCACGAGTTTATCATAAATTCGCGTAGAAAGACGTGGTTGAAATATTTCATAAACTTGACATATTTGTTCAGCATATTCCCAGTACGCAGACCCGTCAATACATAATGGTATTTACTTATAATACATTGGTAATGAGTATTCAAACGACATTTATTTTAATTTTTCTTTCTATTTCTCTTATATTTAACAATTTTTGGCTGTTCTTTAATCAGGCGAAAACCTAAAAACGGTTTGATCTATTTAATTACTTCTTTTGTTTAAATTTTAAGACATTCAGATTTAAAAAATCGGAGATATCGAAGAAATAAATTTCCGATTTAAATATAATTTCATGTATGAAAATCGTTTTACGGTTACGATGATATGGCGTCGCTATATAGCGTTAAGGAAAAAGGATTATTGTATTCATAGCATATATGCAGGGTGACTGATGAATCAGTTTCAATATTCGAGCACGTTATATGTGGTCATCATATATAAAGATTAAAATATAGTTAAAATTAATTATAATTTACTACTGCGTGAACATAATCAAAAGCTAAATAAAACATTACGCAAAGCAAGTTCATACTAACGAACGCGGCTCGGCCGGGGATGAGGCAGATGCGGTGCGCCTTGCCACCACACTTAATTGATTTATTGGAAAGTTTGGTCGAAAACTATGCCCCTAATTTTGCCGAGTACTCTCCTTTAATATCAATAATGACTAGGCAATTATCCAGAAAAATCTATATATACAACCAAAAATGTTTACTCACATTCAGTTTCCCCTTAAATTTATTAAACTGTTGTACATATTTAATCGGAAAACATGTTCTGCAGGACTCTATTGAATTCACATTCCATCTCATGCGTCTCGAAGCGGTATAGCGAATTGGAGACGCATTACGCGGGCATTGTGACGGCGGCTATCTCGAAAAAAACAGTGATAAAAACCCGTGAAAGTGAAAGTTTTGATAGACTCGCTCAAAACGTACACTTGACACAAAATCGCGTCCATCCACGTAACTGTTCGCGCGAGCCGGCTGGCTCCATGGCGAAGTCGATATCGATTATTGTTCTCTTCTTTATCTTCTCTAACTGCCAAAATAAGAACGTTGATGATAGATCTTAAAGCTGAACGAAAGGTCGCGCTTAGCATTAAAGTCTAGCCTCGTTTCATTTATTTTACATTGCAAAGTCAACATAAAATAAACTATACATGACTTTTGGGGAAGCCAGATGGCCATTCTCACCATTTTCTTTTCCCATTACTTTTCCCTCCAAATCGCTATCCCCCATACTATATAACAAACCTATTCTATCTAATTTCCCAAGTTGACAAGTGTCAATGGGCGACTTGATCGCTTAACACCCGAACCACCAAAACCAACACGAAACCGTGTTATGTAACGTTGTCTTCCTTTCAATAAAAAAAAAATCGCTGATCCGGATCCGGAAAAAAATCGGATTCGTATTTATTCTGCTTCTTTATTACTGCCTGTCCAGCTTCGCCCGATGCTAGGTGCCTTATTTATCTACCATGTACAAAAAGAGTTTTTTTTAAATCCTAGAAATAGTTTCAGATCTTAGCACCTTTGAACAAACTCTACAGTTTGTTCCATAAAATGTGAGTAAATCAAGCGACTAATCGAAAGTCACTGCGGACGCTCATGGACACCCACGAGGGGACAGATGTTGCAGACCCGTCCATGTGCAAGTACAAGGTCTCATAGGGTAGATTCGTGTATTTAAAATAGCATGATAAAATTAGCTTTTGTCGATATTTTTTTACAAATACTAGACACTTTTCCGGAATTTTCCCCGTTACCTTGGTATCTTTAATTTTTCTTTTTTTATACATTATCGTTTAATACTGAACGACCAACTACAAGTATTTTTATCTTTCAGGAATAGTACTTTGTTAGGAATCATGTGCCGTATCTATAGCCCTAAAATAAGCGTCCAAAGCGGCTGAGTAGTGTAGCTTAACCTATTGCATCGATAAACAAATATGTACATCATGCCCTTGCATTCATTGAAACTAAAAACAATAAATGCAGATTCATTGATTCTGAAAATTCCCTGACCAGCTTCCGATCTTCTTTAGATGGAAATCTGTGCTCGGTACATTTTTTTGCATTGCTTTCAGTATTGCTGTATTATGCAAGTTTTCCTGTGTTAGCAACATTTGCAAAGCTGTTTACAATCACTCAGCATCACAGATAAGAAACACACTATCTTAATCTAGTTTGATGTCATGAGACGGCTTACAATATTGATAAACGCGTATGTTTATTACACATTGTTTTGTGCAGTCGTAGAAAACATCATCAAAAAGAATTGAAAAAAAAATAAATTCCTAACAATAATCTAACTTTCTGTATTGAAACGATATCGACGTTATTTATAAGAGAGACTAATATGAATAAAGCAAAAAATAATAATTACATTTACGTTGCTATTTACTGTACCATTCTGCCAGTAACTTTACAGAAACTTTAATTCCGTTGACATAACATTTCTAAACAAATTCTCTTTCATATTGTAATAAATCTTATAAAAATTCTATTCTCCGTTTATTCCTAACAAACAAGTCAACAAAACAAGTTTAGTAAACACAAACTCATAACGACGTTAGAACCGAAACCAAAAAATATTTCGAACGCTGTAACTTCTCTCGTTTTGTAATTTTTTTGTTTGTTTCAAACGTCCAGCATTGATTTCTCTAACAATATGTTTAAACTGAGTGATTATATATTAATAAGGTCCAGTGGGTTGAACATTCATCTAAGATTTTTTACGTAACATATTCAATGATATACTTTAGCGGTTGATTTGAATTTCAATTTAATAGAAAGCCGCTTAAGAAAATAGTAAACAATATTATGTCATAATCTGCTGAAATTTAAAACTGATCGGACAGGTTTTTTTGAAGCCAATACTCCTTTCTCTTTACCAAATAATCGCCTTCAACTAGATGAGATTTGACGAATAGTAATGATCAGGTGACAGCTGTTAATCAGAACTTTAGTGTAACAGATATACATATGAACTGATAAAAATCAGTCAATCATACTTGCCCTTGGTCCAGATTAGAACCGAGTGTATTAAGATACAGACTGAGCCTGTCATGAGTACTAGGAAATACCTAATCTTGATTTCATCCATGACGAAATCTACGAAGGAATTTAAATTATAACTTTGGGTTAAAAAGTACATTATTATTCAAACTATGATCGAAGTAACGAGATTCGTCAATTCTACTATGAATAACGCTATATAGAGTTTTGCACCAATGATTTGTTTATATGTTAAATACAAGAAAATAAAATGAAAAATGTAAAAATCATTTACGTACAACTTCAGCAGTGTGTAGGTATTTTTATCGACAAATGATTTTATAATAGGAATAAATTTGGCAAAAAGTAACAAAGCATTTCTGAATACGATAATTTGGCTTTTGGAAACTTTTACGCGATGTCGGCATTCACGAATTCGAAAGAGTTGAAGTAGATTGATTAAAAAATTTTTGACGTCAAAAGAGAAAGTAAAACATATTGTAAACGAGCCTTTCAATTCCAATGTGATACCACGATAAAAGTTTTTCGCTGTGAATTTTCAAACAATATATAGATTTCTCTGTTTATAAAAAGCATATATTAAAACATTAAAATGTAATCTTTAACTCGTCTAAATTCAAAAGGAAGTTTATATGCATTCCATAAACATAAAGTTTATGCCACGACTATAAAATGTTTCCGTTATACTTGCGTTGACACAGATGTGTTTCATTTGGCATGTTTTACATATTATTTGCTTTAAATGCAACATTCAAGTTAATTCAGATATCGAAGACCAAAAAAAGAGAAACAACATTTAGAAATTCTCAATGACAACCTAGCTCTCCGATGACGCCGTAAATGGCGCGAAATTTAAGAAATAAAAAACATCAAGCCATAGACAAGAAGATGTTTTTCGTGATCAAGGCGTATGGAGCGAGAACAGGGCTTTGCTAAATATAGCGTTGGCTTCTCTAGATGCATAGCGGGCGGGTACCTAATTGTGGTAGTGCGATATCGCTGGGCTCTCGCAGGTGGCGGGGCCGCTCAACCGTGAATCCCCCTCGCCCCGTTCCACAACTGTTCCCCGTTTTTTCTCTCGGTCTAGCCGAGAGCAACGGCCTCCACGCTGGCTGACCATCAAAATTATCTTTTCGACCATTGTCTTAGCCCTGATGACGTCATCATTGATTTGGGAAACAATCACACTGATGCACCCAGCAAGCATAAAAATAATATATCAGCTAAAACCCGAACTACGTTACCTTTATAGAGTTAACACGCACGTAATCCGCCACGATCAATATTGCCTGACTGAACAAAAACTTTTGGGGCTGATATTGTGGGGATTCATAATTTCCGGTTTAAACGTTGAAGCCTTTGCATAGACTGGCGCTCGTGTTACGCGTCCCCCTGCTTATACGAGCGTGCGGGGATTATGCAAAAATGGGCTTTATGTCGAAAAGTATAGCAACTACGAGTCCTTTGGGTGTACGGTGGAACTATTCGAGCCTGACTAAGGCTGAAATGCCGTAAAATAACAGGCGGACAAACCGGCCGGAGCGACTCGTCGCCAATTAACCGCCTCCGACCTCTGAGCCGTGTGCCTGTCGGGTGTTGTTCGTAGATACGAGAGCCTACAGATTACAGATCCTTAAGGAATAAAAGTATTGACTGTAACTTCTCAATACATAAAAATGAACACAATAAAAAATAACTCCAAAGATATTGTAATTTACATGATGTAAATACTAGGAACAAGCATAGACTAATTCCTCAGTCACAAGGCTGAGTAGAATAAGCAAATCTTTAATGGGTCAATGTATACGCTTCTCGTCTCTCAGAAAACGTGCAAAATATGTCTGTTAATAAATTTAAAAAAAAATTGCTAAGGAACGTTTGTGTATTAATGGTTATTACAGTATAAATGATTATCGAAATGATAATGGTCCCGCTGAGTTTCTTATGCCGGTTCTTCTCAGGTCAGTGGCTTTACTTTCCGAACCGGTGGTAGTAATTTTGACAATCAATAAGCAAGTAAGTGTGTGCACACTTCAACATTGAATAAAGATATTTCATTCATTAAACATTTAAACTTTAAAAACCCAATACTATATAAAGGCGAAACAACCACTTTTTACTGTTGTTACATATTGTTGCCGAACTGTTATACCCTTATCCCAATTATATATCACGATAAGAACATTTGTTAATTTTGTTTTGTTATCGTCTTAAACTCTTTTATATGTTAAGGTTTTGTTTTTTTTAATTGATGTATTTTATGGGCATTATGTATTTACTCCCAAGCCCATATAATGTTTATATTGTGCTATTCTCATTGTAAGTGAAACAATGTTTCTTATGGGAAATAAAAATATTTAAACCTAAGTCATAAAATTGTTTTTTTTTCTTTGATAGTAATTGTTACATATGTATAATGAAAAATAAACTGCATTTAACACTTCAGATGTAGTTACAGATGGTTTTTTTGCAAATATTTACACAGGCAACGTTGTAAACCGATGAATTATTCTTAAGGTTATTTTGCACGTGTTTGTAATTCGGTCTAACTCGAAAAATGTTTTTATCTCTATTAATGATCTTATTAATTATAACGCAAATTACACGATTTAAGGGGGCAGGGCAGTCTGCTGAGAGTTACATAAAAAATATGTGAATATTTCGCGGCGACTAATAATATCATCTATTTACTTATAACAAGACTAACAGATTATGTAATTTACTTAAGGGTCCATAAAACTAATGTCGGTTCTTTCCAATTTTTAGTTAGATCAATGATCCCTATCAAACTGTGCCTTGTGTTGCTTTGGCTCAATTGATATACATTTGATGCATAGTACCTGACCTAAAGAAAAACCGGCGTTCTTGCTAAGAAGTTATTCGCCTATTTGTCATAACTCTTTGCTAGATAGTTGAGGTAGGGTAATTTAAATGAATATTTAAAACTCGCGTCTGTAATCCTTTGGAAATATGAATTAAACTTTTAAAAGAACGCGATCGTTGTTCATCCTTTGTTTTTTTACACGAAAGATAATAAAAATCAAAACCCCTATACGAGGGGTGATCAAAAAGTAATGATAAACGGGTATTTCTAATAAAGATAAAAATCCAAAAAAAATGCTTTGGTTTGCAAATTCCTACTCATGTTCTACTAATTTTTCTACTGCTCTACTAACTACTTTTTTACTAATCTACTAAGTTTTTTTAAATTAATAATAATATCAACAATATTTATTCATAAAATAAATCAAAATAGGTCAGTTCGAAATAGACCTATGTATGAGTGAGACTCGTATATGTAGAGTGAAATTGATCAAGCATAGAATATTTTTGCCAGAAGCTATGTCTTATTCCAGTTGTAAAGGCAAAAATCTAAAAGCCATAAATAAATATTGACATCGCATATTTTTTGGGTTATAAATATATTCACAGTAAATAAGCTGATCCCGTTCCTTGCCGAAGTGAGGGCAGGTCAGAAGAGGCCGCAGTAGATTTCCTTAGAGATATTCCGTGACCTCTTATTAGAACTGATGATGACTAACGTGGGTATTTGATCGGTGCGAGACCAAAATAATCTGATTGTCAGACCATCGGGTATCCATAACGAATTTCCTCACGAAAAAGGAGCACAATTTTCTAAAGCGATATTGAATTCGTGTAAATCCCTAAAAGACAAGTTCATATAACACTTGGCCAGTTATTTACGACTAAACAAATGCATGGAGTGAGAGAAACTCAGTAAATCAAATCAATCATTAAACAAGCGTTAATGATTATTAAAATATCCGTAAATGGCGTAAAAATATCGACATTTCGATAACGAATACATTTTAGTTGAGTCCTTGTGAATGGCCTAACCATTCACAGGGACTCAATTAAAATGTATTTAAATAATATTTAGGCATACCTTTCAGTCAGTCATATTTTTGTCATTTACTAAATTTGATAAATTCTTATTGTAATAAATGACATCTCAATACAAGTTTATTTTCACAGAAAATTACAAAAACCGACTTAAAATCAAAATAACGGAGAAGATATGTTTCGAAACTACACTTTTAAGGCGTTTGAAGTCGGTTTTTGTAATTTTCTGTGAAAACAAACTTGTCGAACATTAAAAATTAGGCTGAAAATTCTGAAGGTATATAAATTTAAAATATATTTACTCCTTTAACCGATACATATGTATATAGAATATATGTTATAGATATAATCTATATATGTATCTGTTAAAGGAGATGGATGGACATTTCATAGGGGAGGATCTTATATATGTCTATGTTAGACAGATTACACTGTAACCCAGTCGTGCTTGACTCCATGGGAAAATACTTAGTTATATTCGCGCATCCTTGCGCAATCGTGCCCATCTCGGTCCAAGCGAAGCGGGTTGCGTGGCCGCATTGTTCTAACCCACCTGCCGAGAGCATGATCGGAGAAAAAAAACAAACCGACGCCGGGAGCTTCCTCTTTTTTTGCAATGGATCCCAAAGAATAGATTCCACTCTATTGACACGTGTGAATGTGACATTATGTTCCATATTTTGATCATTTGTTTTCTTGCAGTGTTCATTCATCAAATGGCTTAACAATATATGAACAAAACTATAATCTAAGTGCTGCCATGCCTTATGACATACACAAATCCGTTTACTTTGAATAAACAAGTTAAGAACGCGGCCTTAAAAGATAAACAAAAAGATATTAATTATATTTTATAAATTAATTAAGCTTTTTAGACAAAATATTCGATATACGTATAAATATATTAATAAATATGATATCAACTCACTAATACGTAAAGCGAACCCTTTGTAGCTGTACATACATAGGAATATTACGCGAATGAAAGAGTAAAATGTTAAAAATTAGAAATAATTAAAAAAATACTAACAAATCTATTCGATCATCACTTCAACACACTATGACTAATATTTGAATAAAATCTCAAAATAAAGCCGGAATAAAAAACTGTCTTCCACTGCATCTCATGATAAATAAATTAAGGCCTTTATGCCTTTATAAGTTCCAGTTCTAGGAAAAAAAGAACCCAAATCCGCGTAACGGAACAAACATAAACGAAAAGATTAAAAACCCCGTTCCGACGTGAGAATGGCAAACAAAAATTCATGATATATCAAGAGAACTATTTAAAATGCATGTATTGGATTAAACCTGCATTATGTATCTATATTAATAGTTTAAGATAAAACTTTAGATGTTTTTATGGAAAGGAAGACAAACGAGCAGATGGTTCTCTTGATGTTAAGCGATGCCGTCGTCCATTGACACAGGCAACATCTGGAGAGTTGCGAGCGATTTGTCAACCTGGGGAATTGGTTTATTGGATACCTGGGAATAGAATTGGTTAATTGGAAAGGATGAGTCGAGATTAAGGATTTGGAGAGAAAAATAGTGGAAAAAGAGAAGGGTAGAAATGGCCATCCGACATCCCCGAAAGTCATGCATACTTTAGTTTAGGCCTACTTTATAAAGGGCGGTGGTACTTCCTAGAGCGAGCGCGGTCTTGAAAAAGCAGCAATTGGAAAAGATGTTCTAAAAACACATGCATTGATGAGATTTGCAATCGATAAAGTTTAAGATGAAGATGAAGTACAACAATCAAAAAAGAAATTTAATATAATCAACTGAACTTTAAATGTTACGGAAATATTAGGAGTAAAGAGCCATATTTTTCAAACATTATGTCATATAATATATTTATGGGTACATATAAATAAATAAATAAAAAATCAATATCATAAGTTGATACTGATTAAATATTTATTTATTTATTATTAACAAGTTACACCAGGACGTCAAACACCTCAGTCCTACCCGTGACTATGAACGCTGTAAAGGGTTCGAAACGTCGGGTGATAAAATTTTTAAAATTTACCGCGATAAATTCCGTAAAGTTGTTTTATTTAAAAATAAATACAGATATTTTAGCTTGGTCAATTCAGAAACTTTATAACTTCGACTAATAAAAAAACCATAAGAGGGCTGGTTCTTTCCTCGCCCAAAGGTTAAGTATAACCATTCAGCGAGGAAATGCAGCCAGCGTTCTTGGC
>JAOCPS010536319.1:0-11379 GCA_025505425.1 Graphium colonna
TTATACGGGAAGGGTCTGCATGAGACTTACTAACCTATACCCCATATTATACATACGTTTATATACATATATCGCAGTAGTCCAGCGCACCTCTTGCTATACTAAGCGAGCTGCATAACGATATCCTTTATATACATAGTGCAACGTACCCCCACCGCAGTCGCCGCGTTGCGCGTCACTACAGTCCAGCGAGCTGTGAGCCTCTCGCTACACTGACCGAAATGCATAACGATGTCCTGCGTAGTGCAACGTAACTGTAACGTAATGGAATAACAAAATAAAGCTATTTTTACATACTTTGTTTACGTATCTGGAAAAAAAATTATAAGTCATAGATTTACTATATTTAAGATATTTATAAAGTAACAAGTATATTTTATTCGAAAAGTTTAGTCTAGAACATTGTAGTATTTAATTTTGAGTTCAATTTAAGGTGGCTATTTCTGGTATTACCGGACAAAAGTGTAAACCAATATCTATACTATAAACAACAAAGTACAAATAAAGTAACTCTATTTAAGTAAAGTTTGCCAGACCGGCTCAAAAACCAGCGGCTCATTACAGTGTTAATATTGCTTTATAGGCATTATTCCCGGGATACGATCCCATTATGTTGTAGCAATCATGCTTAAATTAACGTAACTGATAATACAGTAGACGCTGAGATCCAATATGCTTACAGATTTTATATGCTCAAGACCTTACAAGAATATTGGTTTATCGAGGAAATTGTTGACGAGCTTGTGAAGAAAAGGAAGGCACTATACACTCCGTATTTAGTGATTATTGTTATTATTGATATTTTTTATGCGGTGTTTGCTTGAGATACAATTCAAATTCTAAGTAAGACGAAATTTTAGGTTTCAGTTAAGCATATAGCAACATTTTTTCCGGCACCTCTTTTTTATTGACTCTTTATTATTTATAAGAGATTTTCAAGAGTCATTTATATTAGTTTATATCCATTTCTTGCTTTTTTTCGTCACAATATAGATCCAGCGGAGTTTCCTATCCACCCCTTGGTATTTCGACCTGTGCATTAAAAGCACGCATTAAAGTTTGGTCTATATATGCATGATCTGTTTTGTCTGTCTCACAAAATAATTGTTTGTTGAATAAATTTTATCGGCGTTATTCATAATTTGATTGGTTTTTTTATTTATTTTATATAGCAATGTTCCCCTAAATCCTTTTCAACGCGTAGATACTACCGTACAAGCTGCTACACAAAATCTGATCACGGCCTTTCTAACTTTGAGGCGCGCTAGTGGCCGTAATTATTATAGAAAATTAAAAAAAAAAGAAATGTAGGTCTAAATACGCTCTACAATATTGAAAATAAATATTTTTTCGATAACTACGGTAGCAGAAAAGAAAATATCGAAAAAAAATTCGTACAATTTTTTTTTGGCTTTTTTCATCAATAACTCAACATTTCGAAGTCTGTAATAGTGTATGAAATAGCGGACAAATCTGGCGGTATCTCCAGCAAGGTTGGTAAATACCATAACGCGGTAATCAATAACATGGCGGAAATTTACATTACAAATGAAATCTCTTAAAATAAATTTGATTTTAATCTATACTATAGCTGGCAATGTTCAAGTAAAGAATAAATAAAGTAACATATTTCGCTGTTACATTATTATGTACATAAAATATTAAAACCATGACAATTGTAAAGTACTACATTGATCGGTCTAGTTCTTCTTCACTCTAGAAATTTAACATAATTTAATTAAGAAAGAATTATGAAATTAGAAATCAGTATCTTGAATACATTCACTATCTTCATAAACAATGATATTGTCGCTGATATAGGTAATAGGATTTTTTATTATGGATTTATTCATCATTAATTATTAAATATAAAATAGATAATATTTAATAATAAACACTCGAGGTGGTAGAGCATAACGTCTTAATAATAACTCTCATAGCTTTTGCTGCACTTCTACGGCCGCGTTCGCCCGGGAAAGTACCACCGTCCTTTACAGTCGACATTAAATCAAGTATGAATGACTTTTGGAGCAGTAATGTACACTTTTCTTTTCCTACTCCATTCCGCTCCAAATTCTTAATCCTGACTCCATCCTATTCAAATAACCTTTCATTCGTTCCAATTTCCCAGGTTGACAACGCACTCGCAACTCTCAAGATGTTGGGTATGTCTATGGGCGTTGGGATCGCTTAACATTAAGTGAACCTTCTACTAGTCTCTGTCTTCCTTTCCATAAAAACATATTATTAAATCTTTATGACATGGAGCTTATAATATGTGTGTAAGGTCACAATTTGCAAAGATCGTAACAACAAATGTGTCTTCTATTAACTAAAAACTTTTGAAATTTTGCATAAACACAACATATTGCATAAATATGTTGTATTTATGCTATATCTAGACAAATAATCTGTCCCTAAATATTACACAAGATGTAAATTACGTCAATGCAAGTTTGACTATGTTTTGGACATGCTGTTATTTAAAATGCATGCAACTCAGCAGACAAACAAGTCAACAATCTGACAAATAGCTTTCATAGCGAGTTCAGAGAAAAGTAAACAAATCTCAAGAAGAGCAAATGGAAAGATGTTATCTACAAATTGCAATCCTATTGCTTCACATAACTCTCTTATATTATTATAACGTGTTTATGGTTCAGTGTCAATAAATAATTTCATGACTTTTATTCTGACTATTTTATATTTTCGATTATTTCATTAATTTAAAAACCTCTATTCTTCCCAGCATTGTTTCCAAATTACTTCGGTGTTTCTAATCCAACCAAATATTATCTGAATATCAGTGTTGTGAAAGTGATAGACCTCCAGAATACATCCAACCATAAGGGCTGACTTAATTCATAGGATGGATTAGTTTCAGAAAACTTGAAAGTTTTGACATCATTTAACGACTGTCAGAGATGTTGTTGACAAATAGACATGACTTTTTACATGCCCATTCGACGCATTGATTATTCTTAGTTTCAGTCAATCGGGTGATCAGTTCACATTGCGGTAGTCTAACTAAGAAAAAAAAATACAAAGTCAATGTTCCCCAGGGGAATCCAACCCATGACCTCTGGTTTGCAAAGCAAGTCCCTAAATCACTAGGTCACGAAAGTAGTTATAATAACAATAAAATTAAAAATTTCTCGTAAATTTGGTTAATGATTAAACAAAATTTAATAATACTAGACAGGTATAGGTATTTTTGTATTATTAAGATTTACGGAAAAAAATTCCATACAAATTTTATACTTTTCTTTCCCTCCATCCCTAGTTCTAACCAATATACGCGGTTTTTTTCAAGTTTATTATTTTCATTTCCTTTCATTTGATTTTTTTTTCAATTAAATTAGTCATATTTTATTGATGCTAGGTGTGCATTATTGGTGTGCACCATGATTATTCTGTTTGCCACTGAATAGATTAAAAGTACATATTTGAAACTGATGCTACACTTTAAAGCTAGGAAACACACTGCTATAAAATCAAAAAAATAACTACTTCCATTGGATAATAAACCATAATTAATAACCAAAAACCCTGCATATACTACAAATCCATTCACCACTTGTTGCAAAAAGATAAAATTATATACCATTTAATTGATTTGAGCTTAAACCTGTGTCCTGTAATTTCTTTAATCTCATTTGAAAGATGATTGTATAGCTTAATTGCCATGTAATATTTATTTCTACTAAAAAGGCACTACTTGGTTTACACAAATACAATTTATTTCTACGTAATTCCTTCTTTTATTTTACAATGCTCAGGTAAGAAGTAAGGGTTCTGCCTTATGAATAAGCACATTTCTATTATATACATACAAGGAAAAGGTAATATATTTATTTTTTTAAAATGAGGTTTGCAACTTTCAAAATACCATAAGTTATAAACGGCTCTGATGCATTTATATATACTATAAACACTTTTTGGATGTCTAAAGAATTACTCCACAACACCAAACCATAGCTCAGAACTGAGGATACATATCCATGATATGCACACAACGCAGCTTCTTGTGATACAGTATTTCTGATTTGACGTAATGCGTAAACAAATCTATCAATAATCAATTGGATACAAGTTTTACGTATGTGCTCCTTCCAGTCACAATGTTGATCGACAGTAATTCATAAAAATTCAGTAGATTCCACTCCATTTTAAACTCCATATTTATTGTTTTTTATTTATAAGTTGACAAATTGTATCATGTTTGTTTTTCTTAACAAATTAATTTATGATTTTATAAATTAAAGTTGTATTGTCAGCAAGTGAAAAGCACTTATCTGTCGAAGCACAAGTGGTTTCTTGTAGTGTGCCAAATTTCTGTATGCAGTTCTTTATAGTTTTCCGCTTATGTCTGTTTTACAGAATTCCGCACACTGCCTTCTGTCTTTTAAATAACTACAGCCAGTAATATGCTTCACCTCTCATTCCATATTTTCTAATTTTTGTCAGTAAAATGTTTTACATGGTCACATGCTTTCGTCATTTCCAAAAATACTTACTACAGCTTTTGGGATTTTTTTGGGATAAGCTTTTCGTTACATTCTTTTAAGGTCAAAACATGCAAGAGTTGTTAAACTCTTTCCTAAAAAGCCAAATTGATTATGATATATTAAAATATTTAATGTTTTGTGAAGAATATATTAGTCCCATTAAACAGTCTTTTCAAATATTGTTGATAAAACATGTAGAAGTACTTTCGGTCTATAATTTTTTTTTTATTTTAGTCATATCTTCTTTCTTAAAACATGTAAAAGTGGTTATATAATCGTTACACATTTTTCAACTTTTGTCAATATTTTATCGTATCCAACAGCATTGCTATTGTTAAATCCCATTATTATTCTATAAATTTCTTTCTCCATTATTATTCTCTATAAGTTGGGTATAAAAGTATAAAGCGCCGAAATCTTAAAACAGCCGAGTATTAAATTTTTAAAATCTGTTATTCGGCAAAAGAGGATCGATCTACGTGTCATAAATTGAGCCATGAACGATAAATCCAGTCAACTGTTATTACGCCATTCGATTTTAATAATTGCATTTACAATTTAAATAAGTGCGAAACAACTAAATATAATAACTGCAAAAATAAAAAGATTGAAATATTTAAAAAACTCTACAAGAAATCGAATGAAAACAGCTCTCTCAACGCGATTTCGGACTGCAACCGTTGAAAATAGACAACGACAAACGCGCAGTCTATAATCTGTTAAACCAGAAACTGGATGACGATCAACAATGAACGTATTATTTAAAAGACTAAATTATGCCATAAGTTCGAAAAATATCCCATAAGAAGAAATTGTTCGTAATATAGAGGACTGTTTCTTCAAAAATAACATGGGTAAGGAGGATTTAGAATTCATAAATAAGTCAGGTTCTATCGACTATGTTAAGACAGAGTTCTGCCGCTGATGAATTCACCGCGTTAAACAACCTGCGCAATAATAAAGAACTCAAAATTCTCCCTGCGGATAAAGGTAATGCTATGGTGATATTGGAAACGTCTGAGTATTATTTTAAAATGGAACAACTGTTATCGGATGACAGCACAAATAAAAGGTTAAAACTGATCATACAGCTAAAACGCTTAAATCAACTAGCGATTTATTTAACAAGTACTCCGAAAAATTATCTCTTTATATAAAAATGATAATATTTTAATGCCCTTAACCATTAAAATTGTATGGATTATCCAAAGTACATGAACAAAATGCTCCATTGCGCCCCATTGTAAGCCAGATCGACTCAGCAACTTATAGACAGGCTCAACACCTTGTCACAATTCTCACACCATTGACATACAAAAGTTTATACTAAATATTCATACTATTTTGTTAGTGAGAAAACACCTATGCTTCACTTACAATGAAACTATGGTCAGTTGTGATATTCAATTTTATTTACACAACTTCCTATAGAAGATCGTATATTCACTGTGAATAGGAAACTAAATGAAAACAATATGCCTTTAAAATTTGCCTTACTCCTTAAACATTGTCTTACAGCTGGTTATTTCTGACTTAATTATAAATTCTACATACAGTTGGATGGTGTAGCTATGGGCTGCCCAGAATTTCCCTTTTAGCCGACATATTTATGGAAGACTTTGAGGAGGAGGCCCTTAGTACAGCTCCCATACTTCATAGGTTTTGTAAGTGGTATAAGCCGCTGAAGAAAATAAATCAATTTTAACACCTGTCAAGTGCAACATCTCTCTACAAGATCCAGGAGTGTACAAGCTTGATTGTGAATGTGGCTTCTCCTATGTAGGTCAAACAAAGGGAGCTATAAAAACCCGGGTGAAGATTATCAAAAATAATAGGCAAAGTTTTAAAGAAAAATATTAAAATAAGTTTAACCTAGATACGTATCGTGAGCAATTCATCTTTAAAATTACAGAGCAGGTATGGAAAATATTAGAGTTAATTTCATGTCTTCGATTATATATGTAACGGGGTTTTTAAACATTAAATATTTATTTAGAAAGTTCTCATATTATTATATAGTTATATAAACTTTTACGTACTAATTTTACTTACAACTTATATAAACGAGTCCTTTTTCTTTCTTACATGGCAACAATTGGTAAATTTTGGGGAAAAATCATCAAGACCACATAACATCATGGTTTATTGCTCCCTAATATGGCTTTTTGCTTTTGTGATAAAAATAATAAAATGAGCGAAATGTCATAATGGTGGACTGCCAACTACCAAAGTGTCACCGATGGAACCTGGTGATGGAATAAGATATTTTACCGAACAATTCCTCTCAACATTCTCTAATATTGAATACTAAGAGAGGCAACATCTTTTCGCAGGGCCAAGGAATCAAGCCGATTGGACTGAAGGAATGGAGGCCAACGTTGGATGCAATCAAATGGACGAAGCAAGACTAAGAACAGATCAAACCCAAATATGAGAACAGTATTATATATGTGGCCGGACTTCCGTCATGCTGCATGCGGTGGGTCAGTTAGAAGTACTGTCTTGCTCTGCTGATGATGCCAAAGTTTTTGGAAGCCAACTTGACTTTATCTTTCAATTAACCGTGAAACTATTCGTCACTTGATGTGTCAACTTAAGGAATTCCGATCCAGGCTGTGGCTATCAGGCATGTGTTTTCTATAGTTGTATGGATACGTACAATAATCTTTTATGGGGATTGGATGAACTATGACTGTTTTCCAAGATTTTATTAATCAGTCCATCACAAATATTAAATCGAATACAAATTCTTCTCTAGAAATATGAGTTTTGTCTGTCTTTTTAAAATTTTAATATTCAGTCAACCACCGAGTCACGTGTTAACAATAACTAACTGATTGAAACAATTTGATTGAATCTGTGGTTTGTAATCGCGTTTGCAACATAAAACAAAGATATAACCAAAACAATAGGATACAGTTTTTGATCCAAATTTTAATATTGATTTACCGAGTATCATGTGCACAAGGAGAAAGTCAACATACAAAATATGAGCAATATCAAGCGTTAAATATTTTGAAATAATTTTGCGACATTGTAAATATGTTATTTACTGGTTTATAGCAAAATTTTTGTGAAAACGAATTTAAACTTTTTATTAAATTTTAAAATATATATTGAAAATTTTAGATAAACGTTTTTAAATTTAGATAATACAACACATTATATTACAAATAGATCTCGTTTCATGTATTAAAGCGTTTGACTAAAGAGGCACACACACCGAGCTGGTATACAATCAGATATCAGTATAACTGCTTATACTTTAAAGCTGTAACGTCGTTAAGGCCCTTTCTTTTACTTCCGACATCTTTCTCTTCACAATCCTGTATATGTTCGTGCCTCCTTCTGACCAATAATGTTTTATCCGATATTCGAAGTTATTTACTAAAGGCAATACATGAAATCAGATGAACCATCTGCATGCTTGCAATCCTTCATTTCTTTAATTTTATAAAAATTATAAGCTAGTGCTGTCAAATTCCTTACCTGTAGGATTTATTTTTTAGAAGGTAAAAAAATATGCCCTTTCTACAACTTGCATAAAAACGTCATAAACATTGGATGTTTATATCCCACACTTCATACGTAACTACAATAGTTAATATCATTTGTACAACTACAATTTATGAATAGGTTTTCCTAAAGTAGGAAAATAAACATAACCCACAAAACATCCTGATAACATAAGAACTATGATACGTTTGTAGTTGTTATTGTTTTTTATATTTTTTGACAGGCAATATATAATATTTATCTCCCCTTTTTAATTTTTGATTAATAATAATTTATCAAAACTTTGTCTATTAAAATATTAAATTCAGTTAGTGTTTAAAGTGATATATAAAGGAAAGTAATAACTATTATGATAATTTAATTATATTGGTCTGTTTTATATGTACTATCCTCCATAACCTCACTTTCACTTAAATAGATAATAATCATTGTCTATTTATAAATAATCAATAATATGCAATAATGGCAAACATTTCCAATCTTGAAAACTTACATAAAAAGTTAGTAATCAGTATGAGCCAAAA
The DNA here is from genome assembly GCA_025505425.1 of Graphium colonna. Taxonomy (NCBI): domain Eukaryota; kingdom Metazoa; phylum Arthropoda; class Insecta; order Lepidoptera; family Papilionidae; genus Graphium; species Graphium colonna. The sequence continues at coordinate 8,549 of JAOCPS010536319.1, forward strand.
GCTGACAGAATTTGAGGAGCGTCTGAAAGGTGCATCTGCTTCCAAAAGTCCAACACTAATCCAACACTGACAGAGCTTCGGGATGACTTCTTCACTTTTAAAGAGATTGTGGCTTCTATGTTTAGCTTTTTTCAATGCCAAATTCAGAAATGCTATAATGAAATTGACAAAATTAATGTCTTGAAACGTAGAAAGGCTCTCCTATTCCATGGCATTCCAAAAGCTCATCAAGAAAATATAAAACAAGTGATGGTATCCTTGTTCAAAGAGAGAATAAGCCTGTCAGAAATTGATGGTTCTTCCTTAAAGCAATTCTTCAGACTTGGTTCTTAATCTCATAATAACCAGCCAAGACCCGTTTTAGTGTTTTTCTTGTATCACGAACTTAAATCCAAAATATGGAGTCTAAAATCAAAGCTAAAGGGGTCTTCTACAACCGTTGGTGAGTTTCTGACCAAAATCCGTCAGTCCATATATGTTGATGCACGTAAACATTTTGGCATTTAGAACGATGGGACTCTTGATGGGGCAATGTGTATAAAAATTGCTGAAGGTCGAGTAAAGATAACATCTCGGCAGGAGTTGGATGACCTCGTCTCTAAGTTCCCAGAGGAATCGGCCATGAGCGACGGCAACAAGCAACCAAAACTTCTTCTCTGCCCGAAAGTTAGGTTGAAAAGGCTCGTCGTTAACAAGCCACACCAAAAACTCAGGACGAAGAATCCAAGAAGTCTAGGTGGCTTACAAGAAAATAAGCTGATATACGTTTACGTCGACAGCTATGGTAATGAAATTTTTCTTATTTTCTTTTTCCACAATCAATTTTCTTATTTACTAGACTTTATAACATAGTTGCATTAATGCTTTAATTACTTTGTTTTATTAATATATCTTGTGCTTCTAATTATTGATGATAATTTAAGCAAACAATGTCTAGTCTGACGTAATTGTTACATAATAGACTTGTGACATTACGGTTTATTTTGGTAGATTTGGCACGGATAACATACGGTACAGTGCACAGTGTATTTATTTAGATTAGTTGCTAATTTTTTGTTTTAATTGTAAAAGTTTATTTATCTATTATTCGGTGAACGTATGTTCATGATTTTATTCTTATGTTATAACTGTCAATCACATTTTTGTTTCTTATTTCTTACATAACATCACAATAATTTTATGTGAAAGTAGAGATTCATCTTTAATTTTTAGTTATTTTTTATAAAGAAAAGTGTAGCTGATTTACTTTTTAAAAACTGTAATACTCAATTTAGATTTAATTTTTTTTGTAAACAGTCAATCGGTGGGATGGTAGTATAAACGTTTTACTTAGTTTTTGTTTTTAATTTTTTTATATTTTTATTTTTTTTTAATTCTACCATTGTAATATAATAATGTTATTTTAGTTATTTTTATTTACATATATCTGCTATAGTATGTTTTTGTTCTAGTAATGACTCTAATTCATTTTACTCTTGTGAGGATATATGTAGGTAATAATGACACAAGCAATTGAAAAGATGAAATTTTTAACATATGCCACATCAACGCGCAGAATATTCCATGCCGCTTTCCTGATATCGGAGTAACATTTTCATCTGTCTCCATATATGCTATTTTTATACCCGTAACCTAGTTAAATCCTGCTCTTAATTCTGCGTCAATTCCTCTGATAGATTTTGTTTTGATACGTAACGATCGCACTGGTAAAAGAGGAGGAGGTGTTGTCATTTATTTGCATCGATATATTGTTTACAAGGTTATTTTGACATTACCTTCTAGTAATAGTAAGTAGTAGTAGTAAGTAATAGTAGTAGTCTATTCTGCTTCCACAGAATATTTGTTTGTGGAAATAAATCTTAAAGCCACAAAGATGATTCTCGGGGTAGTGTATTGTCCTCCTTCCGTTGATTATTTCGCCGACTTGGAAATAGGTCTAGAAAACAATAGTTCAGGATGCACACACTGCATAATCATGGGAGATCTTAATATTGACCTATTAAAAATTCTTTACGTTCTCAAAAACTTCAATAAATATTTGAGTCTGTTAATCTAACTATTTTACCTCTAGAGGCAACACGTCACAACGTTGGCACTGATGAACTCCCTTTTAAATGCATGGTCTCGTAAAAATGCATGGTCAATTATCCGCTCCGGGGTGCTCTCGTCATGATCTCATTTATATTTCGTATAATATTAAACCTCCAAAACCTAGTCCCGTTTATGGGTATTGCCGCAACTACCGAATCCTTAACGTAGAAAGTAACGTAGATAGTCAGTGATGTGGCAGATACCGATTTAACGCAAGTGGCAAAGGCTTTAACGGCTGATGATAAAGTGACCGTTTTGGATGTTCATCGTTTACTTGATGTCTATGCACCAGTCCGGAAGGTTGAATTCAACCGTTGTCCAGCTCCATGGATGTCTAATACTGTGCGTAAAACAATGATATGGAGAAATCGGGTTCTTTTACGATCCAAGAATAACCGAACTGATGTAAACTGGGTTGTCTATAAATAAGCCAAAAATATGTGAAATCAGGCGGTACGGGCTGCTAAACGCCGATATATCAACAGTAATGTCAATAATTGTTCGCCAACTAATGTGTGGAATCCCATCTCCACACCTCAATAACTTCCATTTCTTTCCTGTGGATAAGAATGAGGTTAAGAAGTCTATCTAAGCCATCAAGTCTAGGGCTGTGGGTTGCAATGATATAAGTAGAGCCATGATCGTCTACATTTATATATATCAAGGCCTATATCCATACTGCCATCTTTAAGTAAAGTTTTTGAAAAGCTACTATTAAATCAACTAGTAGCACATTTTAA
>JAOCPS010536430.1:0-32962 GCA_025505425.1 Graphium colonna
TACTTTTACTTTTTTGTATTCGACCAACTAACCTCGCAGAGCCCCGTTGGCCCCCCGCAACTGCGCCAATGGGACGTCGGGCCTCCCTCCGACGGAGAGAGTGACGCCTTCGCCCGCGCGACGTACTCTTACTACACCGGAGGCGTCGCCCAAAGAACCTACGGACAGACAAACATAAAACACCTAATGACACAGGAAAATAGTTTTACTAACATCTATATACTAATAAAGCTTAAGAGATTGTTTGGATGAACGCGCTAATCACAGGCACTACTGGTCCGAATTGAAAAATTCGCTTAGTGTTGGATAGCTCATTCATAGACGAAGGCTTTAGGCTATGTACCATCACGCTGTGATAAATAAGAGCGGAGTACGAAGGAAAAATCTTGAGAAAATCGGGAAAATTTTCGCGTGCAATATGATGATAATTGACTACCGAGTGCTCTCCGTTAATGTCGATGGTGGTCACCAGTCTCTGTATATAAAGGTTTGGCTCAAACAAAATTTCTTTACATAAGATAATTCTTTTTATATTTTGTAATTATATAAATATATTTGTCATTAAAAGATTGATTGATTGAGGAGCCAAAGTTATCTTACCTAGTGCTTCCTCTATTTGCTTCTGCTGCATCGAAGTCTGCTTTTCTACATTAGGAATAGGTTCAACCACCCGCTCGGGTTCTTGGGTGTCCACCTGAAAATTTGACTATTAAAGAATAAAAGCATTTTTTAAAAATGCTGAAAAAGCAATAATTTGTTAATTTTTATTTATTAAAAGTTTTATATATATCATATATTCTCAGGTGGTAGAGCATAACATCCTTTCACAGCTTTTGCTGCACATTTACGGCCACGCTCGTCCGGGGAAGACCACCGCCCTTTATAAAGTCAGCATAAAATAAAGTATGCATGACTTTGGGGATGCCGGATGGCCTTGTCTACACTTTTCTTTTCCCACTCCTATCCCTTATCAATCATCCTTAAACCCGACCCATCCTATCCAATAACCCATTGTATCCAATTTCCCAGGTTGACAACGCACTCGGAAGTTGCGTGTATCCATGAGCGACGGGATCACTTACCATCAGGTGAACCATCTGCTTGTTTGTCTTTCTTTCCATTAAAATAATATATATACCTATATATCTCACACACACACACAATAACATGCACTCACCCTGTCCGTTTGTCCGTCCAGGGCGCGTTGCGCCGCCCTGACTTCGTCCAGTTCTCTCTGGCACTGCTTAAGTCTCTCCCTCGCTTCCTCCTGTTGTCGTTTCATAGCTTGCAATTCCTGAAATATAATATATAGGTCCCATTATCTGTGCGTACGAATGTTTATTAACTTGTTGCTTAACAAGATTATTTTTACATAAAATCACAAAAATCGACTGTAAGAGGCTTAAAAGAGTTTGAGAACATGTTCTTTGTCATTGTTTAGATTTAGAAAACAAACTACTGAGCCGATAAAGTATTCCCTTTCATATAAGAAAAGAATTTTTAAAATCGGTTCACAAACGGCATACATATAAAAACATTGAAACATGCTATTAAGAGCCTCCTCCTTTTTTGAAATTAGTAAAAATGGTACCATTTTTGGCTCCACCTTGAACTTTAATTAATTATGTTGTAAAAGAAATAAAAGTTTTTAGATTCGAAAAAAGGATTTTTAGACTTCAGACGAAGGAAATTTTAGACTTAAAAAAAGGAGACAGTTATATGTTCTCCGCCAATTTTCAATATTATTATTATTCTTATTTTAAAAAACAACATTTTTAAGGTACATACAATGATATATTATTATGAAGGGGGACTTCACTTATTTTAATATTAATAATTGCAAAGTTTCTTAGTAGTTGTTTAAATTTACCTTGGCAGTGGTAGCGATGAAAGGGTTCATGTTGGCCAACTGTCTCGCTAAGAGTTGAACCTTTGCCTGCATGGCTGGATTCTGGTTGTGCTTATTGCCTGCAAATTAACAATTTTTTTATTCAGTAACCCAAAAACCTATAAATTACGATTATCTTATATAAAAAATAAAATAAAAAAAGGAGAAAGTTCTCATTTTTTAAATTGAACAACTATACGGTTTTAGTCGCTTACTTTAGTTACAGCTTTTGCTGCGCTCATACAGCCATGCTTGCCACCTTACAATGTCACTATAAAATAAAGTAAGCATGATTTCTGGGATTTACGATGGACATCCCTTCTCTTTCTTCTCTCCAAATCCTTAATCCCGACCCCATCCTACCAGAAAAACCTCTTCTTTGATTTCCCAGGTTGACAACGCACTTGCAACCCTTCAGATGTTGCGTGTGTCCATGGGCGACGGGATCACTTACAATCAGGTGATCCGTCTGCTCGTTTGTCTTTCTTTTCATAAAAAAATGATATGTTTTACTTATAATTTTTTACTTACCCTTGCGTTTCGCCCTATAGGGCGCCAATGCGGCCCTGGCCTCCTGCACACTCCTCGTGGCATCCCTCAAGGTGATTTCGTGGCTAGCCTGCGACCTCTCCAGGTAGGTGATTTCGCACCATATCGCTTGTTCCTTCTCCATAAGTCTCATCTCCATCTGAAAACGACAACAAGTTTATTTTCACGAAAAATTATAAAAACCGACTTCAAACGTCTCAATGTTTACTTTCGGAACATATCTACTCCGTATATTTTTTTTGAGAAGGAAGACAAACGAGCAGACGGTTCAGCTGGCGGTAAGCTATCCCGTCGCCCATGGACACACGTAACAACCGGAGAGTTGCGAGAGCGTTGTCAACCTGGGAGAATGGATACGATAGGTATATTGGATGGGATGGGTATAGTAGTAAGTATTTGGAGGGGATAGGAGTGGGAATAGAGAGGGGTAGACATGGCCATCTGGCATCCCCAAAAGTCATGCATACTTTATTTTATGTCGACTTTATAAAGGGTTACTTTTTAGAAAAGGTTAATTGGATAGGATGGATCGGGATTAAGGATTTAGAGGGGATAGGAGTGGGAATAGGGAAGGGTAGACATGGTCATCCGGCATCCCAAAAAGTCACACATACTTTATGTCGACTTTATAAGGGTTAGGTAAAAGTTTATTTTCACAGAAAATTACAAAAACTGACTTCAGACGTCTCAATGTTTACTTTCGAAACATATCTACTCCGTTATTTTGATTTTAAAAACAAACTACTAATACGATTATTATAAAAATTTCGTCAGACCATTGTAGAAGTGTACCCACCCTGTCATATAAAAAAAGAATTGTCATAATAGGACAACTTTGTGAAGTTTTCGTAAGTCTTACAATACCATCAGCGAGTGAACAATCAATTAATCCCTATTCTCTTACCCTTGGGGTTAGCATATTTTTTCTAAAATTATATAAGAGTAACTTCGAGGTATACCCTATCCAATAAAAAAAGAATTACCAAAATCGAATAACTTTGTAAACAATTTCAATCAATCATCCCCTGTTTTCTTCCTCTTAGGGTTGGAGTATTTTTTTCAATCATCCCCTGTTTTCTTCCTCTTAGGGTTGGAGTAATTTATACGGGACCACCCTCGCAATATTCCAGTAAAAAAATCATCAAACTCGGACTATTCGGTAAAAAGTTATGCGTGATCATACATTAAAAAATATATATACACGTCGTATTGAGAACCTCCTCCTTTTTTGAAGTCGGTTAATAAGGGTTAGAAATTACCAACAATAAGTAAATAAATAAATTAACAACAATAAGTTAGTTAGTTATTTTCTTCTACCTTAGAAACAATTTATACGGCAAAACAACGTTTGCCGGGTCAGCTTTTAAAAGGTGGTAGAGCGTAATATCTTTTCACAGCTTTTGCTGAACTTTTATGGCCACGCTCGTCTGGGGAAGTACCGCCGCCCTTTATTAAGTCGGCATAATATAAAGTATGCTCGACTTTTGGGGCTGCCAGATGGCCATGTCTCCTCTTTTCCTTTCCCACTCGTATACATACACCCAGGATGGGTCGGGATTAAGGATTTGGAGGGTATCCAATTAACCTATTGTGTCCAATTTCCCTGGTTGACAACTCTCACTCTCACTCGCATCTCTCCGGATGTTGCGCGTGTCCATGGGCGACGGGATCACTTGCCATCAGGTGAACCGTCAAAAATATCCAATACACGAACCTTCTTAGCCCGCTGTCGTTGTTTCTTAGCGCGTTTCTTGCTCCTGTCCACGTGCCGTTGGGGGCCTTCGATGTATTGCAGCAGGGCGTCCAAGTCGCGAGGGTCTTCGCCCCGACAATGCCAAAACGAACCTCTGAAACATACATATGACTGGTGAGTTTTTGTTCGAGTTTTTTTATGAAAAGGAAGACAAACGATCAGACGGTTCACCTTATGGTAAGTGATTCCGTCACCCGCGAACACACGCAACATTAGTAGAGTTGCGAGTGCGTTCTCAACCTAGGAATTTTGATAGAATAGGATTATTGGATAGGATGGGGAAGGGATTAAGGATTTGGAGGTAATAGCAGTGGGAAAAGGATAGACACTCATCCGGCGTCCCCAAGTCATGCATACTTTATTTTATTTACTGCACCAGAAAAATAAAAAAATCTTCGAAGCTAATCGTATATCTTGTCAAAATTTGGAGGGGATAGAGATAGATAGTGGAAAAAGAAAAGAGTAAGAATGGCCATCCAGCAACCCCAAAGGCATGCATACGTTATTTTATGCCGACTTTAAAAAGTGCAGTAAAAACTGTGAAAGGATGTTATATTCTGCCACCTTGTAGAAATTTGAGGCATAGTTTTCGGACAAATTTCCGATAAATAAACGGAACGTGGAACGTTCCTTGCGCCACATCATATAGCATTACGCGAAGGTCATCGACCCGAAAATATATTCCCATTCACAATTTTTTTTTTATAAAGGCAAACGAAGCAAACGAGCACGCGGCTCACCTGATGGCAAGTGATTACCGCCGCCCATGGACTCACGCAACACCAGAGGGTTTTTTTTTCATTCACTAATTATTCAACTTTCGATAAAATTTCATTCTTCATAAATGGCCATATAACATCCGAAAGAATCGCGGCCTTAATGCGGTATGGTGAACTTCACATATTAATATACCGGTTTCCTTACTACAATTTCTTTCACAGCATGTTAAATAAGTATTTAAAATTTCAATTTTAAACTAAACAATGTCATCGGTACCGGCACTAGGATTTGAACTAGGGTTCGCCTTAAGTATGAACAATTTAAAGCGATTACCCTTGCAGTAAGTAACCTACAATGCCTTATGGCTTAATCTATACATACAATAAAATTGTAACTTACTGATATAGAAAATGTTTAAAAAAAGCAGGAACCCTCTTCACAACAGCAATAGAAACCAATATAATTTCTATACAAAAACTACTGCATGGAATTGAATGCAGGTTTTACATTGTATTGGTGTAGTTAACTTAAAATCTGATAAAAGTGGTATAAACAACGATAAAAGTGGTATAAACAAAGGTAAACTTCGTAGCCTAGTCGTCAAATCAAATCAATTGCTCATTGATTTTTAAGCTAAAGGTCGAGGGTTCGAATCCCGTGGGAGAAAAATAACTTTCTGTTGTTCGGATTCAATCATTTTCGATTTCCCAGGCAAGCTTATTTTTTAAAATGTTCAAATACAGTTTTTTCTGTTAAAATATTTATTTTTATTTACCTTCCAGTGAATTACCTACTATTATTCTTTACAGTGCACTTTCCCTCCCAGTTGAATTAGGACATTCTACCGAATATAAGATCATGCTATGACCAAAAGAAACAGGAGGAAATTGGCATTAATAGATAATAATTTTCTCCAGAATTCATGAAAATTATATGGCACTACCTTCTAACTATATGCTTAGATAGAAAATAAGTATTTCTAAAATCAGTTCAAAACTTGAAATCCTCTAACTGACATCCAAAAAATACAGTTCAATAGAGAATCTCATCCTTTTTCAAAGTTGTCTGAAAATGTTGCAAAAATGGTGAAAATTTACAGTTATAGTTCGACTTAGTAGACGTAAGAGTGAATGAAATAGAATGAACTTTAAAAATATATGTACATACATACAAACTTATTTCTATTTTATTATATTGTTATTTCTAATTTAATAACGCTTTTTTTTAAATAACTCTTATTAAATATTGCAGAATTCGAAATACATTGTCTGTTAGTTGTAATTTTAAATGAATGACTGATACATTTATAATCAAATGAACACATCTATTTTTTTTAAATGTATCACTTATATTATAAATAATATGGTCCGTACGAAACACATCATCTCCTGCTTTTACAACATGAGATATGCAAGCGCTCTATAATGAAGGGGTCACATATTTATTATACATTATTATATTTTAGTGACAAATTAAAAAGAAGGAAAATAATATAATTATTATTTTTAGTTTTTCTTAATAAAATTAATTATAATTCTTATACCTATATAAGTCTAGAGTCTCTCAAACTTAAGTAAGGAATAAAATTATGGCTTCATTATTATTTTTTTTAAAGTTGCTCTTATATCATATATCTTACAGACGAATTAATAAAGTTTTATATATTAAAAACCATTCTTTATTAATACCTCTTTGCGAAAATAGTTCACTGCCCAACACTATTACGTAAGGACTGGTAACATTATTTTTCTGCGAAATATGAAGTTACTGAATAGAATTAAAGGTCGAACTATAGTACTTTATATATATGTAAAATATTTACCCTGAACACCCAGATGAAGTGGAAAACACACTTGTATCCCTACTTGACAGGGAAACAGCAGCTCTTTGTTGTTGACTCCTCCCTTGCCTTTGCTTCTGTTGTTTCGGATTTTGTTGCTTCGCTTGTTGTTGTTGCTGTTGCTTGGGTTGCTGCTGCTGTTGTTGTTGCTGTTGCTTAGGTTGCTGCTGCTGCTGTTGTTGCTGTTGCTTGGGTTGCTGTTGTTGTTGTTTCGATTGCGCCTAGAAAAATAATAAAAAACCTAAAATTACTACTTTTGAAAAAACTAAAGTTGTTCTTGACCCATTACCATGAGTTACATGTTGGTACAATGTATGAAATATGAATATGGCCTGTACAAATTAAAACTATTAAGAAGAAAAACGAACTTATTACAGAAAGAAACCAGAAAGACAAGATTATTTTCATATAATATTACAAAAACTTCAAACACCTTAAAAATGTATTCCGAGAACATGACAGAACTGAGTTTTCTCTGTTATTTTGGTTTAAAAATAAATTACTAAACCAATTCTTCTGAAAGATTCGAATATATTTTTTTAAAATCGGTTCATAAATAGTGGAGATGCAGTACAATATAGATAAAAAAAATAGAATCATTTGAATTAAGTATATCTTCCTTTTTAGAAGTTGGTTTAAAATGGAGCAAGAACATTTAAAATGGATATGTAAGTTTGCTAGCAATTTAGCATTTTACTTGATAATGACATAAAAAATTTATGTAATCGACGAGTCCTACCTGCTGCTGTTGTTGTTGCTGTTGGGTTTTCTGTTGTTGCTGAGCCTTTGCCAATTGTTGCTTCTGCTGCAACATTTGTTGTTGCTGCGCCTGTTGCTGCTGTTGTAATTGTTGCTGTTGGATCGCTTGTTGTGGCTGCGGCGTGGTTTGAGTTTGCTTCTGTTGTTGCTTAGGTGGTTGTTGTTGTTGGACCTGTTTCTGCAACTGTTGCTGCGCTTGTGCTTGTTTCTGTTGTTGTAGAACTTTCTGTTGCACTTGTTGTATCTGCTGTTGCCAGAGTTGAGGTAGTTTCTGTTGTGGATCCTGCGTTTGCTCTGGTTGCTGCATTTGTTGTTGTTGCTGCATATGTTGTTGGATTTGTTGTTGCTGGTGTTGCTGCATTTGTTGTTGGATTTGTTGTTGTTGTTGTTGTTGTTGCCCCATGAGCAGGTTCTTCTTATGCTGCTGCTGTATCATGTGATGTTGGTGGGCCAGGTGTTGTTGTTGCATGTGTATTTGTTGGAGTATGATCCTTTGCTCCTGTTGGGGGGTTAGTTTCGGTTTGTTGTGTATGGGGAGGTCGTATATCGGTTCCGGTTTCTTTTGTTGTTGCTGTATCTGCTGTTGTTGTTGTTGGAGCGCGTGCTGCTGTTGCATTTGTTGTTGCTTCATTTGCTGCAAGAAATTGTTGTGAATGAGACAAAATAAGTGTACTCACTTTTACAGGGTGACCGATAAGTCACTTACATGAATATGAGGAATAGAAATATGTAACTTTTGGTCAATAACCATGCTCCTAGTTTTATTACATAATTATGATGACGATCGAGTACCGTGTGCTCCCCATTAATATCATTAGCGACTCACCGGTCACCCTGTATTTTAAATAAAGATATTTACTATTGTTACAATATTTCTATTAGGTGAAGATGAAGAAATATTGTTTTCCAAACTTGGCTAGTGAATATCAGAATACATAGATTCTTTAAGGCTATACCTATACTAAGATGAAAAAGGTTTGTGTTCATGGACACTGAACATTGTTATATTGTGACAGATTTGAGGTTGCCAACCTGGGAAATTGAATAGAACAAGTTTTTGGACAAAATAGGGTCGGGATTGAGGATTTGTAGGGGGAAAGGAAGGAAACCAGAAAATGGTAAGAAAGGCCATTTAGCAACTTCAAAAGTCATGCATACTTTATTTTATGCCGACTTTGTACATGGCGGTGGTAATTCCCCGAGCGATCGTGGCCGTAAATGTGCAGCAAATTGAATGAAAAGATATTATTTCTAAGACTTACGCGAATATCCCACATATTAAATTAAACAACTTTAATGATTTTACAGCATTCATGGACATCAAACTCCTCAGTCCTCCCCTTGACCATGAGCGCTGTAGAGGGTTCGAAACGTCGGGTGATAAAATTTAAAAATAAACCGAGATAAAATCCTTAAAGTTTTTTTATTTAAAGTTCTACCACAGTGTGTGTTCTCGAACTGCTGACTTGGCTTTAAACATTGGTTTATGGTAAAAAAAGTGTGTTTACCTGTAATCTGATTTGCTCCATTGCATTCGGGTTTACTTTTCCTTCCGCTTTTAGGCCTGAAGGGACTCCAGTCGGCGGGGGCTGGTTACGTTGCACCACCTGTATATTAAAAAAGGGTCAATGATGACAATAACACTTTATTTATTTATTGATAAATTTGGTCGAAAACTATACTCCTAATTTTATTACATAAATATTATTTAGTAGTGTGTAGTGATATAGTCTTTTAATTTTTACTGTATTTGATAAATCATTCTGAAATATTCACAATATACTAATATTATAAAGCTGAAGTTTGTTTGAACGCACTAATCTCGGGTACTACTGGACCGAATTAAAAAAGGATTGTTAGATAAACCATGTATTGAGAAAGGTTATATAGAGCATCTACAAAACATGTTGGAAAAACGGAAAAAAATGAGGGATGGGTTCTTTTCCACGACCTCGTGGCCGTACAGCCATAAGATGTGCCGCCTGCGCTTTATTTTGTTATTTTTTTTATGAAAAGGAAGACAAACCAGCAGATGGATCACCTGATGGTAAGTGATCCATGGACACACGCAACATCCGGAGAATTGTGAGTGCGTTTTCAATTTGGCAAATTGGATACAATAGGTTAATTGGATAGGATGGATCAGGAGTGAGGATTTGGAGGGGATAGGAGTGGGAAAATAAAAAGGGTAGACAAGGCCATACGGCATCCGCAAAAGTCATGCATACTTTATTTTATGCTGACTTTATAAAGGGAGGGTGGTACTTCCGCGTACGAGCGTGGCCGTAAAAGTGCAGCAAAAGCTGTGAAAGGATGTTATGCTCTACCCACCTCAAAAATTGTATTGTAAAATTTGATCAAAAACCGTACCCCCTCATTTTATTACATAAATATGATAAGAATAGAGTACCGAGAGCTCTCCCTTAATATACTCAGTTTCTCACCAAGTCGTTTGTAATTTGCAAATATTATAAAGTAAATAAAAAAATGTAAAAGAAACTGGACCTTGGGTTTCTCGGAAACTGTCATCTTGGCCATTCGGTCAGCCAGCTGTCTCTGTTCTTCAGTTGGAGGTCGGCAGGGAGTGCTCGGCGGTAGACTTTTTGGCAGCGCCTGAAATAATTTTACAGACATTATTAATAATATTTTATAATAATAATATCTGATAATAATAATAATCTTTTCCATCTGGCTGGGCTTTATTTATTTATTATACATCTCATATTTTTAAATACTATATATGTATATGTATGTATGTCTGTATATATGTATGATTATGTAAAGTTTATTTATATTATATGTATTGTACTATTTATTACGTATATGTGTATTAAATAAAAATATGTATGTGTATGTATATTTCAAAAAGTTTAATATATATATTTAAATGCCCAGCCAGACGAGATATCATGTTACTTCTCTAAATAATGATAAATTAAGATATTATACATTTTAATTATGTGGGTGTATGTTTAGTGCCTGTTTCAATTTTACATAGAAAAATAATAAACACACATAAATTGTATAAAAACCGGCTAAAATGCGAGTAAAAATGTTTGAGTTCACATTATATAAAAAGAGTTTATACCCTCTAAGTTTGATCATTAAAGATTAAGCATTTTTGAATGTATCTAGTAGTTAGGTACAAACGAATCCGTTGCCTAGTGGTATGGGCCCTTGTTTTGGAACGGGAGGTCATGAGCTTTTTTCTTCATGTATTTCTATTATGATTTATAAAGTGTGAAAAATAATCACTGACCGGTGGTTTCACTTGTTTGGTTGGTGTCTCGACTTGAGGTCGCCTCTCAGCCTCCCCCTGTAATAAATTCCAATATTTTATACATATTTTTATATAAACGTCAATATTTTTACTAGGTAAATTCGACAAACCGTGTTCTGTAATAAAAATGAAAATCTATTTTTAAATTATTCCACTGCTGGGCTAAGAAGAAAATTGGGCGAAATTGCTATACTAAAATCGCGATTGACTGATGGGGGATGGGGGATTGGGGAAGGTGGATGGATAATACTTTTAGACCTACAAGATTACTAAAAAGAAATGTGAGGAATACTCACATTGGTGGTTTTGCATTTTTGCTTCTTCTTATTCAGTATGGATCTGAGCCGTTCACGGGTTTCGTTGAAGTTTCTTGGCACAGGCGTAGTCAACGGTGGCTGAAATTCAAATGATAAAATAAAATGATAATATATATTTCGAAAACAACTATCTCAAAAATTATTTATTTATAAAAAAAAAATATTCAAAGTATGGTGTAACAAGTTTATTTTCACAAAATTACAAAACCTGTCTTCAAACACCTTAAAAGTGTACTTTTGAAACATATCTGCTCCGTTTTTTTGATTTTAAAAACAAACTACTAATTCAATCGTTATAAAAATTTTGCAGGACCATTGTGCAAATGTACCCCTATCAGATAAAAATATTTTTTTACATCAGTTAATTGCTTGTTAAGTTTCTGATATATGTACAAATATTCCTAAATATTGCTATTTTTATTTGAAAAAGAAACTAATGAACAGATTTCGAAAATTTATAGGACTATATAAAGAATGCTCTATCATATAAAAAAATAATTTTCGAATATGTTTCATAAATTTTCTTATTTTGATTTAAAAGACTGAACCGATTTTCCTGAAAATTTTATGGGACCATTCCGGATGAATATTCTATAAGATAAAATAGAACTTTTAAAATCGGATTATAAATGTGGCAGAGATATGCGTGAACACAGATTAAAAAATTATAAACATTCGAATTGAAAACCTTCTTTCTTTCATGATGTTGGTTAAAAACATATGGCTTTGACCATGATAAAAGTGAAACTTGATTAGAAAAAAACTTATGTTAATTATATTGGACCACCTTGTAAGTATATTCTTTCAAATGCAAAAATAATATTGTAAAATTGGTTCATAAGTAGGGATGCAAACGATACATTGTTTTTCAAACATCAATATATCGTTCATAAATATCGATGTTTTAACTTCGATATCGAAACCTAAAACATCGATGTTACATCGTTTTTCATGATCGATGTTTTATGAACGATGTCAGTACACACGTTGACAGGTTGATACACAAATATATATCTTTCTTAGTCACAACTGTTACTCCAATAAAGGGAAATGTGTTGGAGATGTGGGATGACATGAAGGCATTATTGCCCAGGCTTCATAATTTAGCTATGATCTATTTGCCTATCGTGGCAACTTCGGTACCCAGCGAGCGGTTACTCTCTGAAGCTGGAGCTACAATTTCTCATAATATTAAAATATACTAATAATATTAAAATACTTTAACATTATTAATATAAATTTACTAATATTAAAAATTGTGCCTCATTTCTGCAAAAAAACATCGATATATGGTTCATAAACCTCGATGTTTCTAACATTGATGTTTCACTTTTCGAAATATCGATGTTTAACATCGATGTATTTCATGAGCAATCTTGCATCCCTATTCATAAGTAACGTAGAAACTCGTAAACACTTACCGCGTGTCCGAAAACTGTGCAATAGCAGCAGGAACAAGGCTGATCGGAAGAAGGGTCGCCGGCGCCCGCACACACGGAAGCACCTCCATGGCCCACCGCTGAAGATATAATATAAAAAAATATAATATAGTCGTTCAAATAATGTCACAATATCTGACTGCGCAGGAGATATTATAGTGCCCTTTTTCCTCGTAGCCCGATGGGACGGATATCCGACACGACCGCAGAGATTTTTTGTTTTTTTTTATGGAAAGGAAGGCAAACATGCAGACGGTTCACCTGATGGTAAGTGATCCCGTCGCCCGTCAATGTCGCATTGTCAACCTGGAAAATTAGATATAATAGGTTTATTGGATAGGATGGGTTGGGATTAAGGATTATAGAAGTCGGAAAAAAAATGGTAGACATGGCCATCCGGCATCCCAAGTCATGCATATTTTATTTTATGCTAACTTTATAAAGGGCGGTGGTACTTCCTCGGACGAGCGTGGCCGTAAAAGTGCAGCAAAAGCTGTGGAAGGATGTTATGCTCTACCACCTGAATCAGAGATATTATCATTTATTTTCAGGCATTTCGGGTGATTAACCAGCATTGCCCTGACCAAACCAAGAAACAGTAACACATTATTGTTCCCCTACGGGATTCGAACGCGTGTCATGCAATTATATGCACAATATTAAATACTCACCTTTGCACACGTGTTGCTGATGGGCAGCATTCTCACAGGCCTTCGGTTTGATTTTGGGCTGCGGTTTAGGCTTGGGCACTTCTTTCGGCTTCTCGCTCTTCACTTCCGGAGCCTTCGCCCCTTCCGGGGGCGGAGCACTATCCGACTCCCTACAGGAGCTACACGCACAATCACTAGTCCATTTGCACTCACTTTTTGGTGTATCACATGTATCACTTTCCGATTTGGCCTTAAAAGCCACCGCGTTCAAAGTATGTTTTGCACTACGGAGGGCCTGAGCTGAATATTTGGCTAACATTTCCGGGCTTTGTATTGAGACTTCGTTTATATCTGTTGTTACAGCTTCCTTCGAATCGTTCTCTCCTTCGGGACGCAAGCGAAGGGTCTCAGCTATTCCCTCTTCGAGTAGTTTTGCATCGATGCTTGAACATATTGAAACTACATGTTTTTTATAAGTCTCCGGAACAGGCAAGTCCTGGGTGATGTAGGATTTGATAGTGTAAAAGCTGTCCAGTAAACCTTTCTCACCTTTAGAAGTTAAAATCGCTTCACATTTAGACAAAAGCGCTTCGACCTTACATCTCCTTTTGTCTTTGTCTATCTCAACGATTTCTTTAGGTATTTCTTTGATCTCAATCACTTCTGGAGCTTTTTCTTCTTTTTTGATTGGTTTAGCTTCCAGATTAGGCTTTTTAGTTTTTATTGCATTGGCTTTACCAATGATTTTGCTTAATCCTTTGGCTGCTAATATTTCCGCTTCGCTCGCGACTTGAGTTTGCGGCTGTTTGGTCGGAGGTGGGATTTTGGCAAAAGTGTCTCTTAGACAATCCTCCAGTTGTTCCAACCTGTATAGCATGACCAACCACTCGTCGCCCGTCAACGCTTTCTTGGGTAGGGTCTGCATAAATATTCGATTCATTTCACGCAGTCGATCTGCGAAATAATCCTTCTTTCTGTCCAAACTCATTGAGGAAAATTCTGGAACGTTGTCCGGTCTCTTTGCGGGCAGACCGGTGTGTTCTAATATCACATCAGCGGCCGTCTCAGGATCGGACAGAATCCAATTGATCAACTGCTGAGAGTCGATGCATCTGCGCACGACATCTATGTACTTGAACTTTAGGCTTTTGACAGTCGTCTTCTGGTCTTCGGTCATCTTTGATAGTTTCATGATTAACAGATCAAAAGTGTTGCCAGACTGCGGACTGAGCAGCTTAGTTATCTGTTTCAAAGACTCCCGTGAGGCAACACAGCCCTCGTTGTCGGAATCGTTCTCCCCTTCCATACTCCGGCGGACTTCTTCGATTTTCTCGCTGATTTTGTCGGTTTCGTTGGTGCGTTGTTTCTCGGTCAGATCATGTATGTACGATTGGAATTTGTCCAGCATGGTCTCGATTTCGTTCTCCAACAGCTCCATCGGTATCGATTTGAATTTCGAAGCGACGTAGTGCTTCCAGGAATTGAACCTTGACCTGACGAGTTCCCTTAACTCTTCCATGCTGAGGGCGTCCTTCACCGAATTGTCGAATAACGTCGAATCTCGCGTATACATCTCAGGTGTCAGAATATTCTTGCCTAACAGATCCCTGTCTTCTTCCAAACACTTCATTAACTCCGGACTCTTATTCTGTTTCACATATTCAAACACCTTGTTTATCACCACTTGGGCTGAAATCGAGAAAAGTAAATCCTTCAGGTCGTCTTTGCTGTTTTTGTTGTTCATCAAAGTCTGTAGGTCTCTTTCGTTGTTGAGCAATTCGGATAGCTCTTTGCTATCCAGTTCAAAGGTCATAGTTCCCAATAACTCGTCAGGCTCGATACTGTTTCGCGAGCGTCTGTTATTTTTACGCTTAGCCGTGTTTTTAGTAACTTTCACGCCGTCCCTGCTCTTATTTAGCTTCAACTCTCGTATCTGTTTCAGAGTTTCCGGTGTCAGTTGAGCTTCGTTGCCCACTTCCGGTAGATTGCTCATGATCGAAGCAAACTCTGGCAATTCGAAAGAAGTATTCGCAAACTCCGACAGTTTAGAAGCGATCTCGGGCATATTGGCCAAAATCTGGGGCATGTTTTCCACAAAATCCGCCAGCTTGGTGTTGGCGGCCAAATCTATAGATTCGTCCGAGTCTATCCTTTCTAGATATTCGGCGTTTTTATCCAAACTCATCATGACCTCGAATATATGCTCTAAAGATAGGGGTCCATCTTGATTGTCGTCCGTCTCTTTACCGTCCTTGATGCTGTTATAAGAGTTGATTATATTCTGACACTCCTCCATGGCTCTTTTGATTTCTAGGCCAAATGTTACATACTTATAGACACTTGCGTCTTTCGCAGTGTCCACCACTTCGCAGTTGTCGATTTCCGTCACTTTGCTCTCTTCAGATTCGTCTTTGACTAATATAGGAGTGCGGCGGGCGTTGATGGGTGCGTTTAGAGAATCGGGCGCTTGCGACTGGAAATCTATTGGCTTGTCCAAATCGTTGCGTCTCAGCAACTTATTCACGATGATCAACCTCTGGTTGGGTTTCGGCGAGTAGACGGGCATGGGCCCGGTGGACGTCGGCGATGCCTCTTGTAACGGCGGGCTTATAGATTCCGGGTTCTTTACCACTTGTTCCCTTAGATCCTTCTCGTTCCTTGTGAGGGCGAAATTTGCAAATTTCGCTAGACAATCCTTCATGTCTTTGCACATGTCGCCGTCTCGCTCGCCCACTACTGTTTCCGTCTCGCTCACGTTGTCCTCTCTGTCTAAGGGGAAGGCTTCGGGCGGTTCGGCCTCGGATTTCTGTTCGTCTTTTACATCGGGTTGCAAGGGGAGCTTGTGTTTGAGCATTTGCAGTATCTTGTGTGGTTTGCTGACCGCGGGGGAAGTGGATTTGAGTTTCCTCTTGGGCGCAGTGGTCAGTCTGGGCGCTTTGGGGCTGGCGGTACGCCGTTTGCGGCGAGGAAGGTCGTCGACCACCGTCACGTTGCCGTCCGGAAGGCTGGAAGGAATAATCGGCTGTGAGAAAAATATACAAAAAAATACAACAATAATACAGTCAGTGAAGGCAAAAATCAGCTTCAACCTCCGATTTAGTTGAACCTCCATAGATTTAAATGAAAATTTGGGATTGAGTATGTTTTACCCTCTACGTCAAAAGTGACATATGTTCGTCTTGCGCTTTTTGCATTTTAGGAGTGATATCCACCCCTTGCGCTTAAAAATGGGAAAAAATGCAGATTTAACCATTGCCTCGAATTTTACTCATAGTTTTTGAGTTATTTATGAAAAACCGCTATAAAAACATGTATTTTTATCAAGAAAAAATACAACCTTCGATCTTTAATCATTCAAAAAGTATTGATTTAATCCAAAAACTTTATATAACAAATTTAGCTTAGAATTTGTCTCTCTATCGATTCCTGGAGCTATTTTTATTAAAATGATTTTCAACCTCGAGAAAGGGTGGTATCCACCCCTAGGGCAAAAGCGCAGGTTAGCAGTCTGTCACTTTTATTTTTTAATGTATCCGAAAACCGATGGAGATTCACCGAAATGGGTGGAGAAAACCTTCATCGACTGTACTACAATTCTTTATTCAACATTGATGTGATAAGGCTTGGTCAAGAATACTGCCACCGGTTCGTATAGACAGCCACTGATCTGAGAAGAACCGGCGGAAGAAACTCAGCGGGACTAATATATTTATTTTTTCTGACACAATTTTTTTTATGTCCGTTTGTTTGAAAGCGCTTTTATATCCGCCACTCCCATTTGGAACGGAAAAAATATTATGGCATTTCTAATAAATCTTGCTCAGCATTGGTAGTCGGTTAAAAAACAACAGACACTGCAATAATAACTGTCACATTCCAATATAATTTTTATATAGTGGGCAACATTTTTCTTTCTTTATGGATAATGACCAAGTGTTGTAGTGTGCCAGTGATTTTTTAATTTCGCACCCTTTGAAAAAAATAAACGCTTTGGTAATGACGTTCACTATATCATCGCCCTTTTCAAAGTCGGCATAAAATAAAGTGTGCACAACTTTTTTGGTTACCGGATGGCCAATTCCTACCCTCTACTTTTACCCTACAAGCCGACCTATTCCACAGTTCTTACAAATTACAAGATCGACAACGGACTCACATCCCTCCGGATGTTGTGCGACCATGGGCGGCGAGATCGCTTGACATCAGGCTCACCGTGCGCTCGTTTGTCTTCCTTTCCATAAAAAAAAAACATCCAGTGAAATTAAGAACTAGAGATCAGGTGGTAGAGCATATCAATCTTTCACACCTTTTGCTGCACTTTTACGGCCACGCTCGTCCGGGGAAGTACCACCGCCCTTTATGAAGTCGGCATAACATAAAGTATGCATGACTTTTGGAGGGATGCCGGATGGCCATGTCTACCCTTTTCTTTTCCAGCTCCTATTCGCTCCATATCCTTAATCCCAACCCCATCCTATCCAATAAACCTATTTAATCCAATTTCCCAGGTTGACAATGCACTCGCAACTCTCCGGATTTTGCGTGTGTCCATAGGTGACGGGATCACTTACCATCAGGTGAACCGTCTGCTTGTTCTCTTCCTTTCCATAAAAGAAAAAAAAATATACCTCTCTCGCTCCTGCCGAAGCTGGTCCTCCAGCCACATCCTAAGGCGGTGGTAGTACATCTGCTGGTCGCGCATGTGCATCACCTTGCGCCGCACCTGATGGATATAGAGCGTCTACATTTCAATTCAGCATTCATGTTCCGTTCCACTAGGCTCTACTATGCTACACATATGCTCGCTACATTATTTTATTAATGCAGAGCTGCTTCGTTCCGCTAGGAACTGAGAAAACTTTATAAAATAAAGTATGCATGACTTTTCGGGATGCTGGATGCCCATGTTTACCCTTTTCTTTTCCAACTCCTTTCCCCTAAAATCCTTAAACCCGACTCCATCCTATCCAATTAACCTATTCAATCCAATTTCCCAGGTTGACAACATTCTCGCAACTCTCCGAATGTTTCTATGGGCGACGGGATCGCTTACCATCAGGTGAACCGGCTGCTCATTTGTCTCCTTTATGGCCACGGCGGCCAATCTATTCCGAGATTACAGTGTACAAGTGTACGCGCAAACACAGGTGCACTCTCTGTTTCGTTTACTCTCAGTCCGATGGCTCGGATATCCGACTTTTTACATCCCCATCCGACTCATAGATCATCTTTCTTCTCAGGCTAACGGGTGATCAGCACGCATTGCCTTAATCCAACCAAGAAACAACAACATCAAAGTCATTGTCCACCCGTGGGATTCGAACCCACGACCACCGGATTACAAAGCCAGGGCCCATACCACTAGGCTACGGAGGCGGTCGAATAAAAATGAGGAAGAATAAATATTATTTATAAAACACTCATTACAAAACAGCTCTGTTACGGCCCCAATATTATCTACTATGTTTCTATTTGAATTTATTTTTATCGATATGCGCCTTTAATCACCTTATGCTCATCACTATGCGTCTTCATAAGACTCACAAGTGTGAGCGAGATAGACGAAGAAAAAAATCTCTTTGCTATCTCGCTCACACTTGTGAGTATGGACCCACGATTCAGTTGGTATCGCGGTTATTTTAGTCAATAGTTAACACATTGGCGGACACTAACGTCTATAGCCGTCAAAGTGAAGTTCACTATGTGGTATGACGGCAATAGCCGTCAAAAGTAGTTTTTAGACACTACGGTTATAGCGGCACAAATGTGCATTTACCGGCGTACAAATAGAAGCCTAGTGTCATGTTTGCATCAATCAAAATTAATTTTATTTAAGCAGAAAGAGAAAGTATACTCCTATGCTAAAAAATACAAAAAGATAGTGGTTATTTTGAATTTCCCGTGTTCTCACCGTCCGTAAACATGTTAATGTTGACTTTGTGGCCCAGTATGCTTACATAAAAAAAAATTAAAGTAATATTACAAATAAATATGTATTTACCATTAGATATATTTAATCGAAAATGAAATAATTAATCACGAAAGGCTCGGTAGTTGTATTTAATATTTTGTCTTTACTGAAGTGATTTCCAGGTGGCCATTGTAGTATTTTTGGTCGTTCGTCTGGTTGTCTATCCTTTATTGTTTGATTATTCTGTTATTTAGTTAGATTACTATTACGTATATTAATAACAGCGCCATTTGTTGGCCATTTGTAGACTGATTCAAAAGTGTAGTTGTTATATTCAAAGGACACTAGCCAAAAGCGGCACCAAAAAGTCTCATGCACTAAGATAAAAACTACATAGTAATTATTTCCATAATATCTTAACACATGAAGTGTATTCATGGATTTGATTTTTAAAGTGAGAATTTTAATGTAAAGCATAAACGAATTTGTCTTTACCTACATGACGTTTACACAATCTGTCATATAAATGTAGGATCCAATAGAAACTGTTTTTGATTAATCGATTTTTCGAAAATAACCTCTACAAGAATTAATATCAATAATGTAAAAAAAAAAAGAAAATGTTTGGACTCGATGATGAAAAATGAGCATTATCCTTTTCGTTTACAGTGGTCGTACACGGCAGGCACGATATTGCTAACGGAATTTGGTGCATTGCTGATGGCTCTATTAATAGAGATGCCGTGCTGCTGTCTCCTGAGGAGGATCACTGATGTACTAACATCGTAATAAATGATAAAAACACCGATTTTGTTTCTCTTTCCGACCTAAGTAATCCCAACGGTGAGAAAAACATTCACTTTCGAAAATGTTGTCTGTTAAATTAAGAAAGGACAATGCCCTAAAGTAACCAAAGGTACTAAAAAATCTTATGCATAAAGAACAAAATTATAGAGTAATTATTCCCACAATTTCTTACGAAATTAAGCTAGCATTAGGTTTGATTTTTGAAAAGTATGAATTTCGCTTTACCTACATGACGTTTATACTATAAATCTTGGAGATGTGGATGCAATACAAATTATTTTTGATGAATAGATTTTTTGATTTTATGAAATATCTTTCAAACTCAGGTTTTCTCTACGAAAATAACTTCTGTAGGAGTTAATATAACAAGTCTTGTCTCAAAAAAAAAAAACTTAGTACGGTATTCCATATAAAAATGACATTAACCTTTATCCAAAATGAAATTGTACAAATCGTGAATTTCATCAATCAATATAGTTATTTTTTTATTACAAAAAATTAAATGTTATCGTATTAATTCTGCATATAACAGAGTTTGTGTTTCTCAGCTATTTAAAAAAAAAAACAAATTGTATTAATGGAATGCGAATTAGGCGCACATTTTCTTTTACTTACCTTTGGAGCCTTCCAATTAATAAAAACAAAAACATTATTTACGATTTTATTAAAAATATCGGAATGTATAAAAATTACAAATATTTTATATTTACACCTTATATACATAGCACTTAGTTTACGAGTAAATACAATTTATTTACAATTTAAAAATATCCATCGAATATTTTACAAAATCCAATTCATAACACATATTTATTGATTGTTAAATCGTTTAGTTCAAAAAACAATATTATTAAGCAAAAATAATATTTTACATTTAATAGATAATATTTAAAGTAATTTTTATGTGAATGCAGTGTTATTTTTCTTTATTTTTAATCTATTGTACAATTATTTTACCTTTGTTTGTACTAACCTGTAATGTCATCGTTTGATTTGTTACTGTAAGTTTTTTGTACAGCACTATCACTAACAATCCAAATTGTGTTATAAGAATTTAATTTGTCAATTTCTTTGGGAAATATTTATAATAATTAAAAACTACACACATATTAACTTATCGTTAAATAATTAAATTGAACTTCTTACCAGCGGTATTCAAAATAATATTGAAAAACTCGTGTTTTGAACATGTAATGTTGTCGGTCGGTATATTTTTATTACAATATACATTCAGATTCTTGCAACGTAAGTAATTAGGAGGTTAAAGTACTTTATTTTAATTTTTAAAAAGATGTCTTGTTGACATTGACATGACAGTTGACATGTGAAAACTAAAGTTCTTTGTATCCTTAGAGAAAGTATTTAATTAAACTTTTTTGTTCATTATGTGTTTGAAATTATATTTAACAAAACATATATATAAGTCAGTAAATTTTTAAGTAAAACTACAATCATCAACAACTGTATTTACATAACTTTTAAACGTTCAAATTTATTCATACTAATAATAATTTATTTTTCGAATTTCGAAGTAGTTAATATTTTTCAAAAGAAACTTTATGAAAAGAAAGCAATTGATGCTTTAATATCGTAGGTATTTGTTGTCATATAATTTCATAATTACAGTATCGGCTCACGTTTTATAGATTTGGGTAAGTCGTTTTACTGTAAGTAGACGAAATATTATAAAATGATTGGTTTACGTTTTCTTTAAAATATTACCTGTAATTTTTTGCATATTTTATTACGCACAGAAAAATTCCCCTTTTCTTGTCTTATAATATCGATTAAAACTAATAAGTAATACATTTGTACAGTCTCTTATAATTATGCCGTAAATTTCAAAATCAAAAAATCGTCCAAAAATGTCATCACGATCTCTATTAGTAGTTTCTGAACTTAAACTTGAAACAAATTGTGTCAATCAAAATCAAGAAATAAAATTTGACAAAGGAGAGAGCAATTTCGTGATAATATTGTTCCTTTCCAAAAATTAAAAAGTCTAAAGTATTAACTTTAAAGAAATTATTTTTCATACTTTTCTGTAAAGCGTGATCACGTTTGTCAGAACAATAAAAAAATGTCCTTAAAACTTTTAATGGCCTTTGGATATTTAATATTTGAGATTTCTGAATTTCTATTGTTGTTACATTAATTTTTATCCGAGGATAATAGTTTGCATTTAAGTTTTTTTTAATATATTTTTGATATTGACAGCTTCGTATGCTTGAAGCTTATTAGTTCTCTTTGAATACAACGCCATCTGTTGGCTGATAGTTTGAACATCATATTTTACGCTGCTTTTTTGTCGGTGCGATGATTTTGAGCATTGTGACGATGGGCGCTTCGAAGGCAACGGAGATCACGAAAGCGAAGAAGTAGGACATCGCAGTTAGGCCTAGGAAGAGCACGAACTGTGGAAAAAAATCTTATTATTAGGTTATTATTAAATGGAGACATAAAGGTGAGACAGATGTCCTTCGCGTCGAGGTAATAAATATATAAAACGTATTTTTACTGATCTATTTTTATAGACTAATGTTTGCAACAAGTTTTTTGATAAGTGATGAAATCGATATAGAAATCTGAAAAAGTGTTTGTGCGTTGCCGTCTTTAGAGAGGATAGTCAAAGTGAAATTCAGAGATGGTAACATATTTACAATTGAAAGAAAAACGAGGAAGGTTTTGGATAGGAGTAGTAATCCTCCAAACTTACAAGCTATGTTAGCAGGTGGTGGCACCACTCCGTTGTAAAGCTGGTTATATGAGCAATGAAACAAGGCAACTGCCTTCGTAAATCATTGACAGAGGCAATATAATTTTATTTAAGATATTTTTATACTTGATGATGTAATGTAATTATACAGTCAAAAAGAACGAGAAGACCGTACAATTTCTTCTCGGTGCTTTGTGCAGATTTAGATTCTGAACTGGTGGTATATTGGATAGAGAGATAGATTTTTATGTTCATAAATGCTAATTAAAGAATAAATGGGAAATACAACTTTGAATTATTGATACATACCACGAGCAGCTCCCCCAGATGTATGGGATGCGTGAGGTGCATGGCCACGTAGCGCAGCACGACCGGATGGACCAGATACGCGCAGTACGTCACGCGCGAGAACGGGTACAGGATCGGCGCCGACAGCAAAGGTCGTACCCAGCCTGTCAATGGTGATTAGCATGAGTTATAACAGCGACATAAGTGACTAAGAACTGAATAAAATTATAAGGAAAGTTGTGATATCCTAGAGTATACTTAGAGCAATGTAACCATAAAGAGAGCTAGTCGTGAGCGGACCTAAGTTTAAATTCCAAGTGGGGCCTGTGCCCCCACAACCAACTTTCTTAGCTGTTTAAACTAGAATTTGAAACCAGTAATCACATCCTTGGGTGGGCACTTGACCATTCTAAAGTGGGCTCAGTTCATCCAGCCCCTCCTCTATGTACGCCCATGGCTCTAGTCACCGATGCTGAGCTGTAAGCTCGGGTGACTGTTGTTCAAAATGTCTTTAAAATAGGATCAAGCGGTTTTAAGAATCACAAGAATAATATAAAGAAACATAGTAGTAATTTTGTTTAAGGGCGATACTAACTACTGGTAAAAATAAATTGATGGTTACGAATATTAACTTCAAAAATACGCTCTTTTTAATTAGTATAGATGATAAACAAAAAGATGGTGGTGATAAAGCGCGTAGTAAAATGTTATCATTAAGCATCATGTTGCCTGACCTAAATCACTTAAACTAATCATATCCTAATAAGTTGAAGTTAATAAAAACTTGAAACAAGGCTGTATTGTATAAAGGCTGGCAACGCTGATGTAAGTTCTTCAGTATCGCAGGAGTCCATAGGCGACGGTTTTTAGAAACCACGAAGTGAGCCGTTTGCTCGTTTGCCTTCTAATCTTTAAAACACTCACCCCCGTGTCCTGTAGAACAGGCTATGATGACCCATCCCACGCAGGCCGCCCATAGCGAGTGAGAAAGGGCGCTGTACACCGCCGCTGCGCCCACGCTCAGCTCGGTACGGTAGAGGCCGAAGATCAGGAAGAGCAGCGTGGCCGTGCACACCGCCCAGCCCACGTACGCCCATATCTATGATGAAAAATCATGTAGAAATTGCGAAGACCGTTAAGCAGGTTAATTTATTTATCACCTAAAAGTGTTGTCGAATTAGGTCGGCTAAACCTACCGTAAACTAGACTTATTGATTAGTGGCAGCTGGTACATTAAGCTAAAATTAAAAAGTTCACCATTCATTACCAAATTAATTCTCTATATCGTATATAATTAAAAATTATAAATTTATAATTGTTATAACAAGTTATTGACCTATATCAGTGCATAGTTCAAATTACAGGGATAGGAGGGTAAAAGTTAACACGGGCGGGTCTTTGACGTAGGGGAAGCACTAAGAAAGAATTAGTATATATTTAAGTCAGAATTTCAGATTGTAAGAAAATCCGTTACTCACTCTATTCATCCTGATCTTCAAGTTGGTCTTGAACAGTATCCACCCCGTGGCCATTCCGACCAGATAAGGACCAAGTCTCGTCCAGGGCTTGTCGTAGATTTTGTCGAATTGTGTGAAGGGGTCCTCGCCGCTTGGCACGTGCTCGCTGCTCCAGGACACGTAGCCCGTGGTGGCCAGCGAGGAGAGGAATAGCGCGCCTGTCAGCCCGGCTGATACTTTGAAATGGCTAATGAAAAGAAAAATTAAGATATTGATTGAGTTTTGATACTTTAAAGTGGATGGATAAAGGAAATAATAAGTAAGCGGTAATGTTCCACCACGCACGAACAGGAAGGAACCATGGCAGGCCTCCGACAAAGATCTGATATTATAAAGGTAGAGGGAAGCGGCTGGATGGTAGTAGGCAAGACCAGCTCTTGTGGGTATCATTCGGCTAGACCTTTGCTTAGAAGTCAACGTCTACAGGTTCATTGATTGATTGAACGTTTCGTTTCAAATTTTCTTTTCCGTGATTTCACATTTGAAAAATATTGTCAGTAATTTTCGAGTATATACAACCACAGTTAGAACGCTGCTTTGTTTCGTTTCGTAGTCACTAAAATTAACAATTTTGTGGTGATCACCGGTTGCCTGAAAATTAAGGTGATCCATGCATTGGATGTTAGATGACCATGACAAAAGTCGGGTGTCATAAATATCTAGAATCGTCTTAAACAGGATTCGAGGGCAAAAGTTAAAATAAAAATAAATTGCTGACTACTCGACTTTTCAAACTCGGTTATCTTTTTGGATTGCGAAGCTCAGAAAGGCTGTGTTAAACGTGGTAATCAGGTTATCTAGTTGAAATAAATTTTGTCCGAAATATTGGTAAGGAAATGTTATAGATTGGAGTAGTTTAAATGTTAAATAAGCCTTTAGGTGAGCAAGATAAAAATACGATCGACAAGCTCAATATGTGATAATTTATGAGATGGATTATATATATATATAATAGTAAGGGTTAAAAGTTACCTGGTTGCCAAAATAAGGAGGATGGCGCTGACTGCGTAGAACTGCGTGTCATCAGACAAATACCAACTCCACAGCATGCACTGAAATAAATAAAAAGGTGATGAAATGGCAAAATTTCAATTAATATACCAGGACCAAGTTTTATAGAATAACTGTATTATTTTTATATATATAAATATATAGAAGGGTTGATAACTGAGCAGATGGTTCAAATGAGGTTTAGTGATCTTGTCGCCCAGGAAGACACACGACATCGGCAAAGTTGCAACATTGCCAGCCTTGGAGATTATATGCAATAAGATTTTAGATATAATGTCGATGTTGGCAGTCGGAATTATGGAAGACATAGGGAAGAGAAAGACGAGGATAGTGGTGACATGCTTGAACTATTTAAAAAACACTACTTAAAATTTGACATCTTACCATCTGTTCGACGGGGAATAATGTATTTATATATAGCAGATTCCTCCACCAATAGTGCGGGCAGGTCTCGTGGTCTGGCGCGGGGGGCTCGAACACCGCGTTGTGCGCGAACCACTTCATCGTCACCTCCACCACGCCCAGCATGAACAGGTACGGCGCCGTCAACCTACGGACAACATTATATTAGTATAGTATATTATTGCATTCTCTTTACTTATCCTCGCATAGCCTGCTGGGATGGAAATTCGATATGACTAGGTAATGAGAAAGGGTCCAGGACTTTTATACATATTGTTCTAATACCATAGATTAGAAATTCGAATCCTCTATGTAAGATTTGTAAAATAAAAGTATGTACCAAAAGCGGACAGTTTCTTTTATTTATTAGATGACAAAAACTCAGATAATGACAAAATTTTTGAAAGCGTACGTGGAAAGGAAGACAAATAAGCAGAAGGTTCACAGGTTTAAGCGATCTTGTCGCCCATAGACATACATAACATCTGGAGAATTGCGAGTGCGTTGTCAACCTGGGAAATTGGATAGAATAGGTTTATTCGATAGGATGGGATCGGGATTAAAGATTTGGAAGAGATAGGAGTGGGAAAAGAAAAGGGTAGGCTATCTGGTCATGCGGCATAATGGTGAAACTCCTTTAATAAAGTCCCATTTTATGAAATAAATACTGATAAACATTAATTTGGTTGCATTTCAATACTGTGTTTATTTGAGATGTATTGACATACGAACAAACGAACCTTGCAAATCTGTAGCCGATCAGGCCGAGGAACTGCAGAGCTCCAGAAGTAAGTGTCCTTCTACCCTTCGTCAGCAGGTCCAACTTTCCCTTTGCGTTGGTGCGGAAGTACAGGAACGATACAAGCATGCCACTGCAACCAAATTTTATTATGTAGCCGTTTCATTATGATAATTTTATACTAATAAATAAATTTAGAGTTTATTTTTTATTACTTCCACTTAATGAACCTAAATGACAAAATTCGTACAATTAGTTTCGGGCGGTGGATATTGGTTAAAGACAAAAGAAGACAAATGCCGTCACATGGCGATTTTTTATTATTAATATTCTGACTTTGTTTTTGAATTTATTCATCTATATTTAGATTGACGTTCAACTACCAAGCTGCTCGAATGCTGATTGATGCGGACTTTTTATACCTCAAAAATATTATTTCTTAGATATGCAGGTTTCCTCACGATGTTTTCCTTTGCTGCAGAGCACGTGGTAAATCAACGCTTAAAATTGCAATTATAAAAATTAACAATTTCATTGATGCCGTCATATCATCATACTCCACCGGGGATTGAACTCAGGCTCGCCTCAAGTAAACAGAATTGAAGCGAGCGCCCGGACACTGAGCTACTCCGGCTCTGTCTAGAGGAGGCCTTTGCCTAGCAGGGGGTCATTTAAAAATAGGCTGTTACTTTACTTTTTTTATTCAACTTTGATTAAGAGATATACTTGAATAATTAACACTTTAAAATTAAATGTAAAAATGTAATAAGGTTTCTATTTTTTATGTCAGCAATGATTCAAACGTTTTTTGACTTACCCTAGACAGAAGAATGTGTCAACGCTGTATACCGCGCTAATAATCAGTTGGAACCAAAAGCTCTTCTCCAAAACGGCCCTTAGTGCTGTATTGTCTGCGTACTGGAAATAAATAACAATGTCATATAAAATCTGTGTTTATTTCGACCAGTATATCACCGCAAGCTTAGTCCTCGTGTTAAGCTTATAGTGACATATTTACCTCAAACGTTACGAGATTATTTGTCATATGTTCAAATATCCCAGGAACTACTAAAGCAATTTTGAGACCTAACTAACTTGAAAATTCTACTAATACTATCAACATATAATCTTAATTTCAGTTCACTTTAAGCACTGGTTAAGGAGTTATCGTGGAACATACATACATGTGTAATATTGCATATATAGGTGAAATCTTTGTTTGTTTCGTGGACTTAAAAACTGTTAATCCGGGACGTAATTTTTCGATTCAAATACCTATTCTCTAGAAATTGACTAATTTGTAACATGAAATATGTTCCTTGTTAAGTATATTTACTCTTTAGCTTACGAATACTTTTAATATTGCTAACTTATAAGCATCTCATTCGAAAATAAACTCAGAAAACATATTGGTACAATAAACAATATTATTATTGAGTTTCTAAAATATATAATTTTTAAATATTTTTATAATATTTTAAGCTTCAGTGTCACCTAATATTTTTTTGTTATTAACTTTGCAAGACGTATCTATGACGTAGTATTCTAGTATTTATTTTATTAACCGACACTCAAAACAGGAGGAAGGTTCTCAATTCGTATGTCTATATGTTTTTATATATGTTCACGCATATATTCGCTATTTATGAACCGATAAAAAATATTTTTTAGTCTTATAGAGTATTCTTCTGGAATGGTCCCATAAAGTTCAGGATAATTGGTTTAGTAGTTTTTCTTTTAAATCAAAATAAAAAAAAAGATTTTATGATTTTTTATGCGATCTCCGTCATTTTTAAACCAATTTTAAAAATTCTTTTTTTATATGATAGAGCATTCTTTATAAATAATTCTATAAAATTGAAAAAAAATCGGTCCATTGGTTTGTTTTTAAACAAAAATAAAAATAAATTAGGAATGTTCGTGCATATTTCCGCAACTTATGAACTGATTTGAAAAAATATTATTTTATCTGATAGTGTATATTTCCACAATGAACTTATCAATTTACTAGAAAAATCGTATTAGTAGTTTTATTTTAAATCAAAATAGCGGAGAATATACATTTTAAAAGTACACTTTTAAGGCGTTTAAAGTAGGTTTTTGTGATTTTCTGCAAAAATAAACTTGTTAATATCTAGTATGTCAGTATATGTATTTATTTATCTATGTACATATATAGTATTATGTGCATTTATTTTAGTAACATCTAGTATTTTTAGAGTTAATGCAAAGAATCATACCTTGAATACGACAATGCACGTGTGTCCGAATATGACCCAAACCATGGAGAGAGATCGCAGCCCGTGGACGACGGGCACCGTGTCGGCGCCCACCGACTGGTCCATGATCTGCAGGATGTTGGCCTTCATCGAGAATGAGAGCAGGAGCTCGGACCACACGCCTGCAAGGGATGGTATATTCAAACACATAGGATTTTATGCTGGAGGAATAGATTCGGATTTTTCTTGAAGACTTTTAGCTGGTTCCAATATTTTGGTTTATTATATTTGCAATTATAGTAAACAAGGACATTTTTCTCACAGGCAAAATGCTACTATTGATGAGGTGCTGAGTGTGTATGTTTGGTGAGTCAGGCAGAAAAAAACACTAACTCTGTTAAAATCACTAATGCAGACACTAGAGCATAACATTTTTCACGGCTTTTGCTGCACTTCCACGGCCGCGTTCACCCGGGGAAGTACCACCGCCCTTTAGAATGTCGGCGTAAAATAAAGTATATATGACTTTTGGGGGTGCCGGATGGCTATTCCTACCCTTTTCCTTTTCCCTCCAAATCCTTAATCTGACTATAATATTAATATAATATAATATAATATAATATAATATAATATAATATAATATAATATAATATAATTTAATATAATAAACCTATTATATCCATTACCCAGCTTTACAACGCACACACTCCGGATGTTGTGTGTGTGTCTATACGAACCGACGGTTCACCTGATGTTCAGTCAGGTGACTGGATCGCTTAACATCAGGTGAACCGTCGGTTCGTTTGTCTTCCTTTCCACAAAAAAATAAAAAGTGTGCGTGTGTGTACTTATGTACTCACGTAAGAAGTTATACTTCTTTGGCATAACGTAAAATTTTTTTCTAAAAATTTTATCGTTCTCGTTATCCTACGTTTGTAGAAATAAAGATACTAATAATAGAAAAAACGGTATTTAATACATTGAAAGCTTTATTGTAACGCGTTATCTAGTTAAATAAAAATTATTTAAATATCATAAAAAATGAACACATAATTTTTTTTAATTTTCATATTTGGAAGGTAGCGACATCTATTTAGGAACTTACGAACTATCAAAAGAGGTGAGTTTTGCTATATTTTACCTTAGCTGTGCTATCTAGTGAAATATGTTTCGAATACAATTTAATGTTACAGACTCGATGTTGATGGGACATTGTCATATTTCATAAAGATGGCAGTGCTATACACTACATGACAAATGACGACATGACATGTTGACTAGCTAATTTCATAATGGTATACGCGTGCATCGTAAAAATTGACTCTGTAGCTAACTTGATGCTGTCGGTTTTCCGGCTTGTCGCTGTGCGCGAGCATTGTAAAAATTCATATTCACTATAAAGCGCCAAAAGAAATAAAATTCCCAAAAAGTAAAAATGATAGGATCTTTTATCAGAAATTGCTTGCAAATTATACAGCACCTTTCAAAAACTAGCCAATTGCGAATGTGATTCGTTGACAAAGGGTTCCGTACCGTTTTTCGTGAATTGTCCCTTATTTTTTTTTATAATTAATATTCTATGAACCTTTTGATTGTCCATCCACTGCAGATCATGATATACAGTTGACAGACACGCAGATAGCGGTACCTTACTAATAGGGTCCCGTTGGTTACCCCTCAGGTACGGAACTCTAAAGCTTATACTGACTTAGTTTGATCTCGCCGTCCGTAGAGGAGGTATCCGAAGTAAGCCGTTCCTCAGACGTGTTGCTGTTGATGGCCACGTTGTTGTTCACGTTGTACATGGACTTTCCTGCAGGAATTGGAGGTCATAAGGATTGAATGTAATGGTATGAAAATAAAGATATTACTAAATCTGGCTATGATAACCAAAGCCCCTTATGCTTTTCTCTTATTAAATTTTTTTGTGTCCACTATCATGAATTATTTCTAACGTCAGTTCTTTTACTCGGCATAAAGTTACTTAAAGGTGTAATTAGCTAAGGGTGTAAATTGATTTGCGATACTTTTTATTTTGCGCCAATTCACGCCAATCATGTGGGTTATGGGTTGGGTGTCGGATTTGTCCTTATTTGTATGGGTATGGGCCCTTACTTTGTAATCTGGAGGTCATGGGTTTGAATCCCGTGGGGGAACAATAACTGTGTGTTGTTGTTACTTGGTTGGATTAGAGCAATGCGGGATCAACCGATTCCCTGAAAACAAGAATGAACCTGAAAAAGTCGATCTTGCGACTGATCTCTTTCAGTTCATGTCGGATTACCGTCTCATCGGGCTTTGAGAGTTAAGGAACAGGGAGTGCACCCGTATCTGCGCATACACTTTTGCAGATTGGCCACCATGGTCGTAATTCGGTTAGGAAGACCTATTTTTTTTCTATAAGCGAAAAAGTGCAATGAACAGACAGTGCATGCAATATAGTATATCTTACGCAGTTTGCCGACTATAGACTAAAATATATTAAAGTATATAGTTACCAGCTGAATGTGTAATGGCGTCCAGTGTACTGATGTCCAACTTGAGGTCGCTGGCATTAGGCTCCGCCGCCATGTTGGCCGCGCGGCGTCTGCGCCTGCGCACTTCTCGTCCCAGGCGCATGTCGTAAGCTGTAGCAGTCACTAGTAGGGCTGCGACAATGCTGCACACTCCCCTAAAACAGGATGTTTTTGTTGTATGTTTTGTACATAACCTGGACGCTGAAAAAACGTCACAGTGAAATGTATGAAATAGCACCAAAAATTGCCTACATATGAGATAAATGTAGGGTCATTCCTGAAGACCTATATAGCGTGACTGGTGAGTCACTTTCAAAACTCAATATTATTAAAATAAATATTGATTTACCACTGAGTAAACATAAAATAAAGTTAAATATTTGATGACGAAATTCATGTTCATCCTAGCGGCTACGGCGCGGCCGGAGTGAAATGAAAGGCGTGGGGGGCGCTCGGGGGGTCAATCTATGTCAGTATATTGCCGATCAAGCGCCGCACCGAGCATCATTTATTTATTGGAAAATTTGGTTGAAAACTATGCCCCTAATTTTATTACATAAATATGGTGACAATCGAGTACCGAGTGCTCTCCTTTAATATCGTTAGTGATTCGCCAGTCACCCAGTATATAAAAAAATCATCAAATTAAGTTTAGGTTGGACAAGCAATCATGCGCTTCATCTCCTCTTTTAAATACCGTACTGAGGAGTTACTGATGCTTTGCGATTAGATAATAGGTAATGAGGTAGTAAGCAATGATAATGTATTAAGGATTGAGAGAAAAATAAAACGAATTATATAGCTTCGGAACGGTAATATTGAACATTGTGGATGTGAGGTAGTGATTACTCGCCCGTCGACGGGCCAAATAAGTGGTGTGAGAAGTTTATGCGAGATATTGTCCATTAAACATAAAGCGAGTATTACCAAACAATATAAATATACAAGGTAATTGAAATAAAAAAAAATTAAACGACCTTTTATAGGCGTATAGTGCTCTTCATGACAACACACGAGCCCTAATTCGATGGGATGGTACACACGCTACTCAAAGTAGGTAGGTCAAAAATTTCAAGATTCCATTCACACAGACAACGGTTCAGGTGAAACTAAACAAAAGCTGGTAAAAAATTTCAACTTTTTTCAAGTCGTTAGATAAATAACTTAATATCTAAGAACTTATAAAGCTTGTTAAGCGAATAACATCAAGAAAGATTATCTCTAGATTAATAATATTTTATATTTTATCTTTATTAGAAGTGTCAGTTTTCTTGCGTGCAAGAAAACAAACAAGCGTAAGCGTATCCAGGGCGCTTACGACATAAACTTGTTCAATTGCACACAATTCTGTGCATTATTCCGTGTTAAATATATTTCACAATTGCGTGCAAACGGAGCGCCATTATCTGCTCTAAGAAAGGCAATTTGTTATATGGCCTGAATATTTAGATATTTCATCAAATAATTGTTGCAACTCTATGTATGTTTAACTATTATATGGAAATTTGTCTCAGTGGTTGGCGGAACAAAAATATTTACAAAGCAATATAACTAATCTAAATACAATAATCAAATAATCCTACTTCCCGCGGCATGGTGCCAAGAATGCTGGCTGCATTTCCTCGCTGAATGGTTATACTT
>JAOCPS010536431.1:0-11378 GCA_025505425.1 Graphium colonna
ACTTCCCCGGACGAGCGTGGCCTTAAAAGTGCAGCAAAAGCTGTGAAAGGATGTTATGCTCTACCACCTCTACGTTTCTAATTTTCAATAAAATCGATTGCCATTAGGTACATAAATGTTTAATAAATTTACCTAACTCTAAGATACATGTGTCTGATTTCTTGAGAAAATTAACAAATAAAGATACCCATTAAATCAGTATTAATTAAACAATATGATAGACATATACGTTATGCTGAAAAGAAAAAAAGTGGTTGAAATATCGGTATGTCTATGAAGGAAAATCAACTTTATTTTGAAACGAACGTTAGTACAATGGATAAGGCAATCGATTGAAAAGATATCCTCAGTAAAAGCCAGTAGCAGCTAAAAGGCTTTCCAACAACATAAGCCATATTGTCTACGGCAGGTCCAAGGTTAAATAGGACACATTCCCGTTATACCTGACGGCCATTTTGTTATATCTTATCGTAAAAAAATAATTTAATACCACGTCGAGGGCCGTTACGCTAGACATTGTGTAATATAGCTTTAACGCAACTATGCCAGGTAAGTATGCTTTAAGCGAAATCCTAGCATTTATATTTTGCAAGTAAAGGACTGCGTCCATTTTTATATGGTATAATGTACCAAATTGCATCAACTTTAAACATTTTTTAGAGACTACACTTATTATATTCAATCCCACAGATTTTTTTTTTTTTGTAGATAAAACCCGGTTTACGGAGATATTCGATAAAATCGAAAAATCGATCTGTACAAAATAGTTTATATTGCATCCTTTATCTCTACGACCGATTGTGTACACGTCATGTATGAAGGCAAAATCCATACTTTTATACTTTAAAATAAATTCTCTCTTCAAAATACCTGAAGCATAATGTCATAATATTATTATATTTTATTATTTTTTTTTTAATTTTAATTACCATTAAATTATTATTTTGTTGCACGAGATTTATTAGAACCACTATTTAACTTTTTTGTATGTTTTTAGATTTAATGATGTTATATCGGTTGAATGTTAAAAAAATAAATAAATCTTCTGCGCGTAAAACACTTTGAAGTTCATATTAATAAATCGATTATTTCTTTGTACTATGATATACGTACTCAAGACAAATTCTAAGAAAAATATCACTTAGACAAAAAGAGATAGCCTTCAAGAATCAAACTATACGAAAAAGCTCCCGTAAGCAGCGCAATCCCTTGCAATGTTTATTTTCAATCACTATTAAGCTTGCGATGTAGGAAAATCGATTATCTCCTCGGTTCCAAAACACTTCCCAGGTTGCCGCAGCGTCGATTGGAATTCTTGGCGTCAACATATCGAGCGACGTACAGTTCCGCGGTCACTTGGAAAGTGAAGCCAAATTGGCTTCTAATAAGCTTGGCATCCTCAGCAGAGCGAGACATTATTTCCAGCCGTAAGACCGCCTGAAGCTATACAAGGCGCAGATGCGGCCACACATGGAATAATGTTCTCGCCTTTGGGCTGGGGCACCCCTTTACCAGCTTCTTCCATTTGACCGCATCCAACGTCGAGCTACTCGAATTGTCGACAATCCAGTACTTTCCAATCGGCTCGATTCACTGACCCTGCAAAGAGGTTGCATCTCTAAGCGTATTATACCGCATTTACCTCTGCGAGTGTTCTGAGGAATTGTTCAGATTAATACCTGCTGTACAGTTTGTTCTTAGGACAACGCGACAATTTACCAAATACCATCGACACC
This sequence comes from Graphium colonna, assembly GCA_025505425.1. Taxonomy (NCBI): domain Eukaryota; kingdom Metazoa; phylum Arthropoda; class Insecta; order Lepidoptera; family Papilionidae; genus Graphium; species Graphium colonna. Next base: position 1,737 of record JAOCPS010536431.1, read on the forward strand.
ACCTCGATGGTTGGCAGTCCATCACAGTGCATTTTCGACGTCATCTGGTTCCACGCATGACACCCTTGTGGAATCAATTGTTACTAGTGGTATTTCCGGACCGATACAACTTAGGGGCCTTCAAGAAAAGAGCATACTCCTACCTTAAAATCTGGCAACGATCCTGTAATCCCTCTGGTATTGTGGGAGTCCATCGTCGGCGGTAATGACTTATCATCAGGTGAGCCACTTGCTAGTTTGCCTCCTTCCCCATAAAAAAAAATTTGCATATGTGTTCGGGGCTATGTTGCTAAAATATATCTTATTGTGCTGGAATGCAGTCAACGAGTAGTCCTGAAACTAATATCGTATTCACCATACACATACCCGACTACAGACTTTTACGCCATATTTGGTGCACTGAATGTTAGAAAGATATTTATATACCGGTGTAGAAGCCTGTACAAATAACACAGTATCACAAAACCTTAGGTTATCTTATACATCAAATGTCCGTTCTCCAATGCCCGCTACCAAAACTTACGAGTAACTGTGCTCAAGCAATATATCACACATCAAGCTGAAATATATCAATAAATTGAACAGACCCGACGCTACAGAAAATTGAAAAACATTGCAAAAGTAAATATTTTTTTCTTATGTCGTTATCAGAATATACCGTTACGTCAAACGAGTAAAGAGAAAAGAATATTGGTTGGACATTGACGCTGTCCTTTTTCCGAGACTAACTCGTATGTCATGAACAGAATTTGCTGGTCGATATTTCTTTTTTCTTTAATGCGACCTCAATTTGTGTTGCACTTGAGAACCGATTGTAAATCGACGATTATGTAATGAAGATGAAATTTTATTATGTATTGGTTTTCAGGTTATGCTCTAGACGTTTAAACTCTTATTAATTTTTACTATTACTATAATAATATCAGTGAAGTATATCGAGCTCTGTGAACCTCACCATGTATGAAAGAAGCAATTAATCAAGGCCACCTTAGGATGGAATAATGTGAGAATTGGACAACAAAAAATTACTAAATTTTGCACTTAATATTTACTTTTTATATATTTTTACAAATTGCCTCTGTGTTTATGTTACTAAACTGGCCCTGCATAACTAAATACATAAAAAGCGAGCTTAGTGAAACGGCTTCTCTTCATATTTTTTATATTTCTTGTTTTCGAATATTTCATTTAGAAGAACATTTTTATCTATTCTTACTATTCTTCTTTATAACGATGAGAAAAGTACTCACTCTTTCTAATCCATGCTGCGTTTACAGAAAAAGTATATTTTCTTGCGATGAGAAGTTTATTTCCTAACTCCTAGGGGTTCCTAAGTCGTTAGCCTATTCAATATAATATGTATTTTGATTTAAATTAATTACGTTAAGGTCATTCTAAAGAATCTTTGTTTTATCATTATTCTTTAATGCCGTAGCGTAAGATATTTTTGGTGTTTTTTTATGGAACCAACAAGTGCACCTAACAGTAGCTACTTTTATGTTCTTAAAATAAATAAACCAGAAAAAAAGTTATTAGAATTTGAGATGGCCATCGAACAACCTCATTACGCAGACATACTTTTACTTAAGATTTTAATAATGCAGTGGTAGTATTATTGGTCATGCTACCTGTAAACAGAAATAAGATGTGCTCTACTATCTAGAAAAAAATGCACGTCTTTTTACATATAAGATAACAAGTTACTTCCTTGAGCAAATTGACGATTTTTGAGGTTTCGCATGAAAGTGCAAGCATCTGTATGATCGAATGTAAATTTAGAAACTAGTTTAAATAATTTTTTTATCTTCTTTGCTTTCGAACGTCCTGTTTAGTTTCCTAATTACAGTCCAAATTGTTCTATTTTTTTACTCTAGATTAACTTTTATTTACTCGTAAAAATTAATTTATTTCATAAATACAGAAAAACGTTCCTATTGATAATTTATTAATAACATGGAAATTTTACATCGGAAAGCCACGTAACCAGGAAAATATAAGTGACTTCATATATAATATAGGTCCGCTCGGTGAACCCAATCAAAGCATTGTAATTTCACTAGCTTCTAAATATAGGTTTTGATTAATCGGCAGATTGCATAACACATTTTAAAAATTATTTTATATGGTAATGATCATAAACGAGCAGACAGGACACACAAAATATCCGAAGAGTTTTGTATGCATTCATAGCTTTGAAACTTAGATGAACTGGAAGCGTTTGAGTAAAATGGGAAATATTAGAGAAGGATTACAAAAGAGTGGAAAAAGGAGAGGATGGAAATAGTCTTACGCCAATCCCAAATTTTATGAATACTTTAAATTAATGACCAACTGACCACTCACTGCAATATTGCCTGCGGTGACGCAGGTCGTGAGTTCGATTCTCACCCGTGGCAAATATTTAGAAGACTTAAAATATATATCGTACAAATATACACAAATCAAATAATAAAAAAATGTGACTATTTATTTTATCTCTCATCCGTCTTATATCCCACATACATGAAAAATTAATCGGCTTTCGGCGTTTTAAAAAGTGTGGTGGTACTTCCTCAAATTTTCGACCTAATAAGTGCATTAAGAGCTTTATGAATAATGATGCTCTGTACCTCCTAAAGAATATGTACTCAGGTACGAAATATTTATAATAATTTCTTACAATTTAAAAATGTGCAAACATAATTTGTGAGTAATTACGTATATCGAACAAACACGGACGTGCACACTCGTAATTGGTGCATAAACCAATGATTCCTAACGCCATTGAAATTGAGAAACATCCAGATTTAAACCTATTTCTGAAATTATCCCATTGCTGAGCTAAGACTTCCTCTAAACAGAGGGTATAGGGCATAGTCCACCATGCGGCCTTCATTTTACATTTTACATTGGTGCGGGCATCGGGGATCATACTCAGGGTCAAATAAAGTAAAAAATTAGAATTGAAGGCCCCGGGCACTGAGATATCACGGCTAAGTAAATTTTTAATATATTTGAAATTATTTTGTAACCTTTTTTGTTGAACATATTTTTAATAATTTGGTTTCATCAATGTCATTACAATTTTTTTTCCGTTAGATTTTTTTTCAATTAACGCATTTAAATTCTTTAAGTTAAGTTATTTTTTGCAAACGAAAAATATTTTACATCTGAGGGCTTCATCAACTGGATTTATAAAAGTGAATTCGTAGATAAAAAAGGCGCGCTCAGTAAATACAATCAACGTATTACAATTTCACTGGCTTTCAAATTTAGGCTTAGAACAAGATACATTTTCAGAAGTTTTTTTTCATATATGGTAAATATAAAGGAGCAGACGGTTCACCTTTTATTATGCCTGTCAAATCCCATGCTTATTTCGAATGACTTCAAAAAATGATGACATTCTCAATTCGACTATATGTTTTTTTTGTATGTATATTGGCGGATTTCTTTCGAAGTTATTAACCTAAATCTTATTTTATGTGAATGAATGTAGTAACATGCTGTCCCATATTAATTTCTTCCAGTTTGTATTTTATTTAAAAATATTTATTTACGGATGGTCACTTGTAAGAATACTTCTAAAACATATTTTTGGTTACGCTGGTTTATTTGCTTACAATTTTTATGGCCTATACACGAATATTTCTGCATTTTAACTAAAAAGAGCTTAATAAATCTATTACCCAGAATAAACAATTTTCCAATACCATTTAAACAGATACTTGAGTACTTTGCAAAACTTAACTGGGAACAATTAAGAGAATAATCTAAATCGTTCACCCATTGCCAGACTTTACTTTAACGATCAATCAACTACCCCATTCATATTAAAAATAAGTTATAATATATTATACTGTAAAATTATTTGAATATTTTACTAAATTTACTACACGATTAAAAAAAGATACGTTCTTAAAACCCGATAGTGTTCTTTTAATTTACTTCTTTAGACGTACGAAATAAATGCTTTGAATTTTTTAAAGTAAATATTTAATCTCCTGAATAATATACCACTATAAAAGAACCATATGGAATAAGATATTTCTATTCTCCCTTTGTCTTAATCTTGAATATGTACCCAGTTCCCGTTAATCAATTTTGTCCTGTTATTATGCAGGCACCGATACTTTGGTGCCTGCACAACTAGTGATTGAAATTAAACATAGTAACTGATTGCTTTGCCCTCAACAGATCTTGTTATGGGATAAACTTTTATGTGTTGTTTTTAGATATATAGTACTTATATTTAATTCCATATTCGATATTTAATTAAACTTTTACACGGTGAATATTTCGAAAAGAAAATTTACTGCAAGAAACTTTTACAGATTTGTTTAATTTTCTCAGGCAATGGCTGGTTGACATTAAATATAATTTACATTAAATATACCAATCATCCTACAGAGCACTTTTTAATTCATATAATTTTTAAAGACAAAGTTAAAGTTTTATGATCAATTTGACAAATTCAAGCTCTTGCAAAATCTGAAATCAGAGATCATAATCAACACATAAACTTAATAGATAACAAACTGATCTGTCTTTGCATCTGACATATGCATAATTTTTAATAAGTTTATCGGTTCAAGTTGGACAAGCAAGCAGAATACTTTAGTTCAAAACATTTTTATGATACAAATTACATACTACTCGTACAATTGTCCCATATACTCGCATTTGTGTCAAAGTCAGCATTGCACATAATTATCATCATCGTGACTGTAAGAATACTTTATATATAAAATAATATCAACATGGGTGACTTGCCTTATGAATTTTTCTGAATTTCTTTTAACAATAACTTTCAATGAACAATAACTAACATTACCGTCTAAATATAAATACACAGTTGTGCCTTTTTTTAATTATGCAGTCCCATCGATATTATATATCAGATATTATCAATAAAAACTCTAAAAAATATAAATAAAGTATGCATGAGTTTTGGGGTTGGCGCATAGCCTACACTTTTCTGTTCGCACTCTTTTCCCCACCAAATCCTTATTCCCAATCCCATCCTATATACTATCGTATATAACCTACTCTATACAAATTCTCAGGTTGACAATGCACTCGTGATTCTCCGGATGTTATGTATGGCTATGGGCAACGGGATTGCTTAACATCGGGTGAACCGTTTCTGTCGTCTTGAAGAAAATGGAAAAAAATTTTAGGTTACAAATAAAATTGAGAGTCAAACCCCATACAACAGCCAGCATATGAAGATCAGCGTGTAATTAATATTAAAAATTAAACTAAGAGAAGCGTGATAACCTGAATAACTCACAAACCCTATTCAATTTTGAAAATGAAACTTCCGCGTCTGCTTTATTTATTTGAATGAAATGAATTCATTTAAGAAACTTGTTTAAATGAGTTTCAATTACATAGTGCTAAATTTAATATTTATTTGAAATGTTTATAAAAATACTTTTGAGTTTTTATTTATATATTTAAGTCGCATTTGTCGAAGAATATAACAAAAAACAACACTAGAACAAAATCTCACTACCTTATGTAATAACACAAGTATATTCTCGTTTTTCTTAAAATCAAATACGTTCCTTGTTTCCCATTAGGAAATTTGGCTCAGTTATTGTACAGCAAAGCGTCATTAGTGAGTCAGAATAAACATATCAGTAGATTGCTTTACTTTTCATATAGATCTTGTTATGAAGCAATCATTTATAGGTACATTTGGCGATATATACTTCAGATTTTATTTCTTAGTCCACAATTTATGTTAATTTAATAAAGTGCACCTTTAAAAAATATTTTTTTACAAAATTTTTCTAATGTTAAATAGTTTAAATCGTGGATAATTCCTACTTTAGGTAAACTGATCAGATTTTACCTTTTAATATAAAAGGCACATACATTCTTCTTATTAAACTTTTTCTGACGAAGGACGACTGAAATTTCATTTGTGTTTCTTAAGAGATTGATAAATGACTATAGTATAAGTGATTTAAATTATATTTCTGAATTTAAATTTCACTCTTTTTACCCAAATGTACTTGTTTGATTTTCTTTTCATTGAAAATTTAAAACGAATTATAATAAGTTATTTGTATAGTAATCATTTTAATCTTACGCAACTTTTAATTAATTGAAAAAAATACACTAACTTAATAAACAATTTATAATAACCATTAACTTCCACTATTATATTTTGTAAAATGCTCTGTTAGGAATAACAGAAAGTGAATCTTTACAATAGTATTTCTTCGATTGTTCTTCTCTATCAGTTTTTTAACTTTATTTCTTGATTCTTCTTCTGATAAAACTAATTATAGATAAAAAATATTTTGCATTACTAATTGCACCGATTAGTAAAAAATCTATTTCTGATAGCAGATGATTGATAACTTTATGATTAAAAATATCTTGAAGCGGGTTGAAATTGAAACACATTTTATATTAATATAGTATTATTGTTTTCTTTTTATCACAGCTGACTTCAGAATGTCTACTTCGCACAGAGTGTGTGACACTTCTTCAAGATCGGGTAAACACAATCAGTGAAGGAAGTTTACCTTAACCGGCTTATGGGCATAAAAGAGGTTGTTTTTCATATTGCAAATCAATTATACGTGCAATTAGAACATATCCTGTACAACATAACCATCCAGAGAGAAACATTTTGTTGCTTAGACATGTCCTGCAGCATCTGGTTATTGTTTGGTTTATATTGCATAACAAAATATTATTTAATTTTATCATTTATGATCTCCAGTTCATCAGTCTTCAATAGTTGTGTTAACAGTTCTATAGTTGAATTATTGTTCTATGTTATATTACATATTCTACATACATCACGTATTCAACCCACTTCAAAATATTTTGAATTTCTTGTTTTATCATACATATATATACTTATTAATTTATTACTTATCACTTTTTAGATATCAAGATTGGAAAAAATATTTGTTGCTTGCTGGAGGTCAGCTACAAAAGAAGTTCAAATTCATGATCAGCACAACTCTAATCGCCTTGATCTGTCAGAAGATGCCGGAACAAGCGGGAATTGCAACATTCCTGAGCCGCCTCCTCTTCACGAACAAAACGATCATATTCCTTAATTGAGGTTGAATCCAACAATAATTTCGTCTATATATACGCGTGCCGCTAGCACCTCCAATTCCTGTATATTTATTAATTGTTTTGGCAAAAGATGCTTACTGATACCCTTATGATTCAGAGAACAGTTATTACTTCATTATAAATATTTTGTCCCACCCGCAGCACGTATCACTAATTATGTACTGTCATCTATACTATTATTTAGTATTACTACTTATATAATTATACTATCTTCACCACTTATATCATGGCCGTTGGAATGAATTAACTTCTTCGCGAATAAAAGAGAAAGATAAAGAGATTTTACAGGTGATCAGTTAGACATAATCATGGACATAATGCAGAGAGCTGCCAATTACAATATAGATTTCTCAAATGTTTTAATGATGCCAACACATATATGACGGTGCATGCTCCAACGCCATGTCTGTGAACGCTGGTGTACCACAAGGCTGGGTACTATCTCCCAAACTGTTCCTTTTGCATATCAATGATTTGTTGCGTGTCAAAAACATTCATTGTTATGCAGATGACTGTAAAGTTGACACCTTGTATACCAGCCAAGCAAATATTTCTCAGAACCAAGTCGATGAGTGCCGGAATAAACTTTTGTCTGAAATAAAGATTTTGCTAGGCAATATCCCGGATTGGGGTTGACTAAATTCAGTCAAATTAAACCCACAGAAGACACAAGTTTGCGCATTCACCGCTAAAAAGAAACCCTGCTCCCTTCCCTATTGCATCTCCTCATTTCCAAAACACTTCCCTGGTTGCCACAGCGTCAATCGGAGTTCTTGGCGTCAAAATATCGAGTGACGTACAGTTCCAGCCGTCAGACCGCCTGAAGCTATACAAGGCGCAGGTACGGCCATACATGGAATACTGTTCTCATCTCTGGGCTGGGACACCTCTTTACCAGCTCTCCATCCATTTGACCGCATCCAACGTCGTGCTACTCGGATTGTCGAAGATCCAGAACTTTCTGATCGGCTCGATTCACTGGCCCTGCAAAGAGATGTTGCATCTCTAAGCATATAATACCGCATTTACCATGGGGATTGTTCAGAGCAATTGTTCGGATTGATACCTGCTGCACAGTTTGTTCATCGTACAACGTTCATCTACCAAATACCATCGATACCACCTCGATGGTTGGCAGTCCATCACAATGCATTTTCGACCATACATATACCCAGCTACAGACATTTACTCCGTATTTGGTGCACTGAATATTAGAATGATATTTATATACCGATGTAGAAGTCTGTACAGATAACACAGTATCACATTACCTAAGGTTATCTTATACATCAAATGTCCGTTGTCTAATGTCCACTACCAAAGCTTAGCTTGTTCAAACAATAGATCATACAACAAGCTGAAATGTATCGTTAAATTAAACAGACCCGACGCAACATATAATTGAAAAACATTGCAAAAGTAAATAAATTTTCTTATGTCGATATCGGAATAAACCGCTACGTTAAACTAGTAAAGAGAAAAGAATATTGGTTGGACATTGACGCAGTCCTTTTTCCGAGACTAACTCGTATGTCATGAACAGAATTTGCTGATCGATATTTTGTTTTTTTTAATGCGACCTCAATTTGTGCTGCACTTGAAAACCGATTGTAAATCGACGATTATGTAATGAAGATGAAATTTTATTATATATTGGTTTTCAGGTTAAGCTCTAGACGTTTAAACTCTTATTAATTTTTACTATTACTACAATAATATCAGTTAAGTATATAGAGATCTGTGAACCTCAGCATGTATGAAAGAAGCAATTAATCAAGGCCACCTTAGGATGGAATAATATCAGAACTGGACAGCAAAAAATTACTCAATTTTGCTTTTAATATTTACTATTTATATATTTTTACAAATTGCCTCTGTGTTTATGTTACTAAACTGGCCCTGCATAACTAAATACATAAAAAGCCAGCTTGGTAAAACAGCTCTTCTTCATATTTTTTATATTTCTTGCTTTCGAACATTTCATTTAGAAGAACATTTTTATCTATTCTTACTATTCTACTTTATAACCATGAGAAAAATACTCACTCTTTCTAATCCACGCTGCGTTTACAAAAAAAGTATATTTTCTTGCGATGAGAAGTTTATTTTCTAACTCCTAGGTGTTCCTAAGTCGTTAGCCCATTCATTATAATATGTATTTTTATTTAAAGGTCATTCTAAAGAATCTTTGTTTTATCATTATTCTTTAATGCCGTAACGTAAGATATTTTTGGTGTTTTTTATGGAACGAACAAGTGCACCTAACAGTAGCTACTTTTATGTTCTTAAAATAAATAAACCAGAAAAAAAGTTATGGGAATATGAGATGGCCATCGAATAACCTCATTACGCAGACATACTTTTACTTAAGATTTTGATAATGCAGAGGTAGTATTTTTGGTCATGCTACCTGTAAACAGAAATAAGATGTGCTCTACTATCTAGAAAAACATGCAGGTTTTTTACATATAAGATGACAAGTTACTTCCTTGAGCAAATTGACGATTTTTGAGGTTTCGCATGAAAGTGCAAGCATCTGTATGATCGAATGTA
>JAOCPS010536542.1:0-11377 GCA_025505425.1 Graphium colonna
GAATATCATGCACACTTTATTTTATGCCAACTTTATAAGGAGGGTCGTACTTCTCCGGGCGAGCGCGACCGTAGAAGTGTATAAAAAGTTGTAAACGGATGTTATGCTCTTCCATCTTGATTCTGTTCTTTTGATGTTAAGTTATATCGGAAGTCCTGAGACATCTGGTACACCCAAAGAAAAAGAAGAACTTAATGGACTACTACCTTTAAATATTTCATCTTTGTGAATAGCAAATACGGAAGATATTGAAATCGGTTCCACTTAACTTTAGATTATCGGAACCGGAATGTAAAGTTTCAACACTGATGCTTCACACCGATCTTATAAGGATATTAGAGACCAAGAATTATAAATTTTACGAATTGCTTTCTTTTTATACAACACTACTTGTAAAAACAACAATAGAGTACTTTTTGAATACTAAGCCTATCAAATGTATATTTCTTTAATAATATATTACCTGAAGTACGTACCCGCGGCTAAATGAGAATATATCGTCATCAACTTACTGAAATTTATCAACTGTTAATACTAATTCCGTCAATAAATCGTTTCAAGTTTGTTTCTCATGTTTGTGATTGACCGATGTAAATGTACAAACAGCAAGACGAAGCATCTTTTACAACTTTAATTTAAAGAAAGAGTAATCAGAATGTTAAAGAGACACAAAATCGTTTTCTCGGCTTGGAGCAGCTTAAACGTCACATTAGTTAAATAGTATACAAGTATCTTATGTGAAATTCAGTAATTATTAAAGAAAAAATGGAAATTAAATAAAAGTTACCCTGCTTTATTAACCAATAAGCGGTATTTTTACAAGAGCTAAATAAATTACGCAGGAGTTATTATATTGATAGACACTGATACGGTAACACTACTAAACGGTTCTACGGTTCAAAACGATGTCCCATCAAGAGCAAAACCTACATACCTATCTGGTGCATAATTTTTTTTTTAGGTATTTCGAAAATCATATATTTTCCTGAGATATAAACTTTCAATTATTCATGTTATCGATAAAATGAGCAAAAGAAACCAAAGCGAGGGACAAATAAAAAACCCATTAAAACTGCGCTGTTGCCATAATTTTGCAATTTTTATTTATATGAGCCAATTACTGTGTATCAAAATAAAGAGTGAAGCTCAAAGGAAACATGCGATTGTATGTTTAAAATGCTGATATTATTTAAAACAGCCGTCCCTTCCGGCCGTTTGGGAGAAAATGTGGTAAATATACAATATTTATTATAAATGTCGTCATGATTTTCAGACATTTGATGCATGGTTGAGTTTGAATGATGTGATAAGCTTGGCGTTGACGTTTCGCGTATCCACACGGTACATTTTATTTTTGTTTTATTTTTTTTTTCATGGAGGGGAAGACAATCGAGCAGGTTAATCTTGTGGTAAGCGACTCCGTCGTTCATAGACACACGCAACATCCGGAGAGTCGCGAGTGCATCGTCGACCTGGAAAATTGGGTAAAATAGATTTATTGGATAAGGTTGGATATTACGGGAATAAGTATTTGGATGGGACAGGAGTGGGAAAAGACGAGGGTAGTCATGGCCATCTGACATTCACATAAGTCATGCATACATTATTTTTTATTGACTTTATAAAGGGTGGTGGTAGTTCCTCGAGCAATAGTGGCCGTAGACGTGCAGCAAAAGCTGTGACAAGATGCTATCCTCTACCACCTAAGATGCTCTACTACTACGTTTCATAACGATGAAATGAGAGAAAATATTTATGATGTTGAAAGTGAACAAAAATATTCCGGTTTAATGACAAAAGCTTGGTGTTGCGCGGATGTGGGACTTGAAAGGCTACGAAAGACATCTCGCATAGGCTTCAGTTCTTTTTCAACCGCTGTCTTTGACGTATTCTCGGTCTATATTGGCCTGAGAATGTCTCCAATAAAGATCCGTGGGAACGCTATGGTGAGACTCCGATCGACCTCCAGATCAAACGCCGCAAATGAAAATGGATTGGCATCACGCTCTGAAGGGATCCCTAACACGTACCTAGGCAAGGACAGCGGAAGCGTGGCCGCCCTAAGCAGACCTGGTGACGGACGGTCACTGCGGAAGCAAAGGCTATAGGAATGACCTAGACTAAAATAAAATGCGAAGCTCTAGACCGTTCGGGATGGCGAAGCACTGTGGACGCCTTCTGCCCCATCAAGGGGACATAAGATATTAATGAAGAATGATGAAGTGAACAAGTGAGCGGAGAAATATTATTTAACTTCCATAATATATTAAAAAATTACACATCACTGATCAATGCAAGTTTGCGGGTGGGGGTTTAAAATGCAGATAATTTTGAAAGATTCAGATTATTCTGAACTTAGGCTTGGCAACAGCAAAGTCCTTTTTTCACTAATACAGAAATCAAGAACAACACATTAAAAGTGTATTTTTTTATTTTGTCACTGATGTGCTTTATTAATTTATAAACGTTGATCGTACAACGATAAAACGATAGGTTAATTTACTACGATTTTATTCTTAATGAGATTTTACGTTTTTTTTTTTCATCTGCAATGCATCTAAGTAAATTTCAGCATCGATTGCACAGCCCTCAACATATAATTCTTAACTGTTTCTATGCAATTATCTTTCGGTTTATTCAATTTGATGCTAAAATTAGGCACACTAAATATTCATATCTATTTGGATGCATAAAATAGAATTTATAGAATTTTATCGCAATGGCCCGATCTCTATTATTAAATTAATAGGGGTCGAACATAATTTTGTATTGCCGTTTTAAGCAGATATAAATATTTTGCGCGTTCTTTGTATAGACTAAACTTCCGCATTGTTACATATTTATAGTTAGGTGGGACAAATAATAAAATTTGGAAGTACTTTAAATTTGGAATACTAAAAACAACACGATTTATAGAAGTGTTTCTTGAGAAATGTCAGTATAAGCTTATTGTCTTAGACGATATCTCATCATTGTTTTTCAAAAATATAGTTTTAAATATACACTTCATGTATTCACCTGTAAACAAGATGTCTTTCCCCTATTTGTAACGTTATTAACGTGGAAATATATATGTTACTATTTTAACTTACGAGTATAACGCTTTTGCGTCTTAAATGATGACAGACTTTTGTAGACACATTGCCAGAGACTCCCGAAAATGTAATATTTCATCAAGAAAATAACCTGTTTTCAAGGAAGATAAATAGCTAGTAGCTGAACTTAGGTTTTATTCTTTGTTTTCTTTTTTGAAAATTCTTTTTCATTATTAAACGTCTATAGAAAACCTAAGAATCCATTTAGTTATATATTTACAGCCATTGTTTTCATAGTATGCTGCGGATGTAGTTGAGATAAAATGTGTTGACTGCTGTTTTTTATTAGAAATGGAAACCAGAAAGACAAAGAAACCAACGTCAGATTTTCTTAAAATATCATTATTTATTTATATTTTCTTCTATTATCGTATATTATAATATCCGTTGATTTAAATGTAAGGATACATTTAAATCAACGGACTATTGAGCATCATGACCTCTAAACAAAAAACCTAAAGGAAAAAAAATGTATTTATTTTTTTTATGGAAAGGATTACAAACGGGCAGACGGTTCACCTGATGCAGCAAAAGCTGTGAAAGGGTGTTATGCTCTACCTGGAGAGTGGTTATTTAAGTACATTCCGTACTTTTGCAAGGGTTTGAGTTTTGGTCGCGGAAACAAATTAACAAAATTAACGCTCTCTAACGACGAAATAGTGTAATTATATTTGTTCCTCTAAGGTTTACTCGTCCGGTTTGCTTAGGCCGAAACGAATGCACTCAACAATTTGGATGTTGGTTGTGTATATATATAACATATTTTTTTCGGAATCAGTACTAATGAAGAGTTATTTAGAAAGTTATTAATGTATTGCGTCATGAAAAATTCTCCGTATTTTCCAATGTATATTCTATTCATTTTATTGCTGTAAGAATTTTCTCTTTGATTGTAACCAGATTTCAAGCTTAAAAAATATACTTATCCGTTTAATGTTAATTGTTCCCTTGAGCTTTGCGATTGAGTTATACGTGTATAAAATAAAAAACTCATTTTAAATTGTTTTATAATATGACCAAGTAAATTATAATATACAATAAGAACTTGCGATTCTTTAAACATGTTTCTTTTATAAACATTACAAAATGACAATCAAACGCACCTGATCGCGCATCATTCTTTCAACATTTAAAATATACAGTTCGGAACTCAATTAATGAAAATGATACACTGTTGATCACAGAAATAATACTAGTTCAGGTAATGTCAGTCAACTGTTTACTTGCAATATATTTGGCTAAAGAATTTGCTTGCTTCAACGCGCCAGCCTTAGGAACAACTAATCCGAATTTAAAAAATCTATTAGCGTTGAATAGCCCATTTATCAAGGACGACTTAAGGCTATAAAACATTAGGCTATAACTAATAGGAGCATCAATATGAAATGTTACAAGAATGGAGAAAATTTACGCAGCATATGAAATCACCTTGTGATGATCGGTTGAGAAATTAACAGCCCTACGACCAAAGATTGGGTACTTAATAACAATACATAAAGCATGAGTACCTCGTGAAGACAAAACGGAATTATTTCATCATTTAAGCATGCATTTTATGGGTACCCAACAGTTAGTAAATAAAGTGATTTTTACGGTTACCCTAGCGTGAGTTTTCCCAGTTTTGGCAATATTTTTCTTCGTTGCTCCGCTCTTATTGATCATAGCGTGATTTTATATAGCCTAGAAAGCCATCTCCGATATATAGGCTATCCAACATTAAAATATTTTTTTAAAACCAACGAACTCTTACTCTAAATATAGCTTTATGATATTAATGTGGAATAGCTACGCTCTTTGATATTTTTTTTATTTAAGTATTTTTTTTATTTCGTTATAAATGAGATAGAGATATTATTGTAATGTGTCAGAGCAGCTATCGTAGAGCCGTAAATGTTGAAATCTATTTGTTTCAATTTATTCAATCAAGGTATTCAATTTGAAGCCAAAATTAGGCAAATAAGGCATACTAATGACTGTTTCGATACATAAAATTAAATTTTACTACAACGACTGGCCATCCAATCTTTGTTAATAATGACACTTCCACCATAATTTCACATTGATTTTGATGGTAAAGGCATGAATAAATACTTTGTTTATTATCTTTATATGTAAAACTATCGATTTTTAAAATATAAATAGTTGACAGTGTCAAATTATTGTGGTAAATGTACATGTGACATTTTTATTTAACGTGTAATTAATTCAATACTATATTTTTATATAAATAGGGCAGAAAATTAAACGTTTTTTATTTTCGCAAGATAGATAAATAAAAATAAATCAATCTTAAAATAGTATTAACCTCCTCTCTCATTCATGGGTGCACCAGCATACGAATTGGAAAAGTCACTTAATCATATATTAAACAAAAAATCTCATTTCAGCTAAAATATGCCATTAAAACAATTTGCAGTTAGTAAACAAAATTAAAAATGTGACTTTTCCCCCTCGTGCTAGACTAGCTTATTCACAAATGTTCCATGCAGAAACGTTGAATATCCTAGGAAATGAACTGGAGAAACAGTTACCCCCGGTGAATATCTGGAATTAATGGGTTTTTACGAAGATCTGCATCGAACAAAACTGAGGACCATCTCTTTGAACAAAGAATTTAGTGTTAAACATTAGACCACTAGCAAGGGAGGGAGTAACTAATAGTAGAATATCAATACGTTTTTGGTACATGCATAAAATAATATCAAAAATTATCACAACTTCAAAGTTCAGCTCACAAATGTTACAAAATAACTTAATAAAATATCCATGAGTGTGAAATCACAGGCAACAGCTGGTACTAAAATATCGTCATGAATCAAATTAATGAGCAGCTCTGTCGCCGGAGTAGAAATTTACTATTTATCCATAAAATACATTCTATTTTTGTTATATCATTTAATTAATTAATGTGAATGCGGAGCATACAAGCAATCTCTTAAAATAGTCCTCACAATAATCAAATCCTTACAATGGCAACGTAACAGCGTAAACAGAGGTGTAAAATTTATTTCAACTGTTTCAAGAAATTCTCTAGAGATACACAAAACAAAGAAAATCATGCACTCGGTCTCTACCCGTCTATATAATGTAGCTAAATTACTAAAAATGAGCTTTGGAAATTAAAAAAACTATAATTTCCAAGGTACTTTGCTAAAGTTTTGGAAAAATATAAAGAGGATTTTTTATTTGTTTTACTCGTATTATTGTCTGAAAATAAATTCTGTACTTATCTACAAATGATAGAACTAGCATCCGTATAATGGTCAATCAGGACCAAAAACTTCTATGTCCATTATTAGGAATCGACTAGCAATTTATCTTTTTGTAGCCTTTCTTCCTAACGTTAATCCTAACTTTATTTCTATTTATTTATTGACAAACTAAAAGTAAATGCTCTAAGAAGTTTTTTTTAAAGTTTACTTAACTGAGGTTCTTTTGGTGATAACAAACTAAATTATTTTACAATTTTTATGATGATAGGGTCATGTAAGTATTGATATTGTTAAATAGACATAATTATATGAACTTATAGAAAATAGATGATATGTAAAAATATTTTTACTATTGCATTTCAGTCGGTATATACGGTGTGTAATAAACTTAATTTTCGTCCTAAATTCTCCTATTGCAACTGTTTGGATGTCGTAGATAACCCGTGAGTTTCGGTGACCACTCACTATCTAGTTAACCATAGATAAGTTTGTTTATTTCTCCATACGCATTTATAAGTCATATAGATCAGCCTTTTGACTTACGAGTATAACTGAAGATGTATGGGCGTTAAATCAAATTTACTGATATTTATAACAAACTTAATGAGCACTGCGAAATAAATGTTCTAAATGGTGAAGTGATTTAAAGCAAACAAAAGGTATAAGTAAGCAAAATCGATTACCTTGAAAGCATCAAGTAAAGTAAAACACGTAGCGTCGTAAATTCAACGAGTTCTTCTTCGCTGTTAAGATGTTAATTCTGTGCTAAAATATATTACTGAAGGCTTATAGAAGTATTTTTATATGTTAGATAATTAAAAATGAATTTATTCAACAGTCAAAATATGTAATGTACCAGGTCACTCAGAAAGTATTGCGAAATATTACATTACTGCAGCGGCCAACAACTGAGGCACTGATGGACGAACGTGCAAATGTTCACTTAAGTCTTTTATTAGTTATCTCCTTGGTAGCCATTTTTCGAAGTAAAAGATCATTCCATTTTTAAATTACAGGACAGATATGAGTTTACATAGTAATTTATCTGGCCGCAGAACACGACAGATATGGATTTTCATACAAATTTTACCGACCGCTGCCCGCATGTATCTGGCCAGTACAGCAAGTTTGATTTATCTCGAAAGAATTGTGAATTGTGAAAGATTGTCACATTTTCAAGCATGGCCAATTATAATTTATTTAAAAAATATGATAACTTATTAGTAACAATATGTACGTTCCAAATTCAAAGTTTCTCTTTAAATTTGTTGCGAGCTATTTAAAATTATCGTGTCTCATTAAAAAATGGATTTGCGTCGTTCGTATAATTAATTTAAGCGCGGTTGACAAATTTTGGAGGATGATGAAAGAAGTGTCGCCCTTTGACCGCTGTTACGGAAGAAAACGTGCTAGTGGTGAAAAAAAAATTATCCAAGACAGTAGACGAGTTACATACCAAGAGATTCAGCATATACTGCAAATTAAATCAGGAAGCCTTCGGGTGATTCTTAAAGTGCGTGCACACCCTCACCGATGTTCAAAAGCAGACAAGGGTGAAATGCTGCCATGATATGATAGATAAATTTGATGCATGAATTCTGGATTTATCAATACGATCTAGAAAGAAAGCGCCAATCGACAGTTTGGTTGTTTCTAAACAAATCAAACCCTACCGAAGTAAAGCGATCTAGAACCGGAAGGAATATTTTGATCGCGGGCTTTTCCAATTTGACTGGCTACTTGGTGTCAATACCTTCACGAAACTAAAGAAGCATTAACGTCGAATGGTGTACTACCTAATGCTTTGCAGTAATTTTCTCTGTTGTGAGTAACTAGCGACCAAACACAGGGCTCCGCGGACTGCAGCTCCACCACGACAATGCGACCCCCACACCGCAATCAAAAAGATGGACTTCCTGGACAGCACTGGATCACCCTCATTTCAGCCCTGATCTAGCACCGTGCGCCTTCTTCTTATTCCCAAAAATAAAAAAATCAGCTCAAAGGGATACAATTTTCATCGCCGGATGACGTGCTGCCAACGTTCGAGCACGCTGTAATTGAGGTGTTTGCTTCGTGTTTGTGTTGTGTTTCAAAAACTGGTACAGACGCATGAAACTTTATATAGAAGCTGGTGGAAAGTACTTTGAATAGATGCAATAAAACATATTTACCCTAGAACATTTTTTGTGTCGGAATACTTTCTGAGTGTCCCATGTATTAAAATTTTTGACTAACTTTGCTCTGCTAAGAAAATGTTGGGTATAAAGGCGGGCCTCATTTTTTGCTGCTTAGCTCCTAAAGATCATAGCATGTTGCAAGATAGTCTTACAAAAGTATTCCTCATGAATCTGGGATAGTATGCATTAAATATATGATTGTATATACAATTTTAAAATTCATATAAATTTGTTCAATAAAACCGATGGTCCCAGAGATTAGCGTTGAAAACAAACAAATCAGTTTTTCGACTTTATTATATATCGGCTTTGGTACGTATTATTTAATTTTTAAATATACAATCAAAAGAAAATCTTATTCATTACTTTTTGACACGACAAGCAGTATGATAGCGAAATTTGAGTCATCTTTGCACGTGAATTTACGAATACAAATGACTTCATTCAACAAAATAATGGCGTAATCATATGACGCAAATATAAGTCTTATCACTGCTAAAAAAATTCAACTCATCTTAGTTTCGTCATCTACAATGTATTTATGGAAAACTACTTAAACGTAAAATTTTCGACGAATATGACGCTAATTAAATCGTAAATTTTAAAATTTGAAATCAGTTGAGATATTTAGGCATTTTTGAAGAAGTGACGTGGTGTTTAACACCAAGAAAGCTTCTAACCTCTTACAAATCACGTGTATTGCTGCAAAATCGTGGCAATTAATTAGAAATGCTTTAGACTTTTTTACAGAACTTGGATCAATACCATAAATGATATTGACGATATTCCCTATCCAAGAGCTTATCCATGTTAGTATTTTATCTGTGCTGCAAAAGGGTTCGAGCAATGTGCTGTCTGCCTCTATGTCATTCCCTACAAATAGGACATTGGTACAATAGTCTAATATATTTTATAAGCTTACCATCTGTGAGACTATAGTAACTTACCACTGGTCAGAAATTACCTTAAAAATAATTAATTATCAAAAGAAAAATAACTAAAACGTAATTCTGACGAAATCTTAAATCGATAGATTTTGTTACATTACTTAAGACGATGAAGATTTTTAAGGAGCAAATGCTTATATTTACTACGTATAAATCAAAAGTAAGATATTAGTATTAATAAATTCACACCATTGCTAATGTAGCATCATCAGTGCGACAGAATTAAAGAAAGCGTTTTAAAATGTTTTCCAGGCTAAGCCTATTCGGATAAAGTAGAGACACTAAAAACATTATGTACAATACAAGATAAACGTGTTCCTTTCCCATAACATTTTATTTCAGATAACACTTTCGATGCTAACATACAAAAATGCTAAAAGCATTATTGTATTTTCGCGGTCAGTCAAAGAGGCAAAAGGTTTTTCTTAACTTACTTCAATAGGAAAAAGGCTCTAAATTGAAATGTTTCTATTTTAGTGTATGTCTGGCATAACATGGACATTAAATTTATTGTTTGGAGACTAATTTTTATTATTTGAACGAATACACTTGTATTTTGTTATCATAAACTTTTTAGAAAAAACGTTTCAAAGGTTTGTTTTTGAAATGAATATTTTATTTCAATATTTTTCACTTGGCTCACAATGCGCGAGAAAATAGGAGAAAATAACTGGGATAATAATCTGTTAGAATTGACTCAATTGATTTATTCTTTCTGCAAAACTGATTTGCTGCTTATTCCCAAAGGTTTCTTTCAATTTAGTTCTCTATTCCATTTATACTCTGAATTTATACTCGGTGCTCATTCGTCTTAAATATAAATGATCTGTTCAGATGTACATTAATTTTTAAAAGTTTTGCTATACACATGAAGTTCTGAATTATTATTTTTTTATTTAATACCAATATATAATTTCATAATGTTAAATATGTGCATGCATAATTATTTATGGTTTTGTTTATTGTAATTATGCCTATAACCGCGAAATCGCGAGCAATAAATTAACAAAATTTTATCGCAATCGCGTTATCGTTGCAGGAGCGCATATTATACAATCAGACATCAATATTTATTACTATGTTATAAATTAATATAATTAAACATATATCTCAGCCACAGTAACGAGTGGCTGAAAAGTTTACTTTTAATTTCATACAAAATTGTTTTATAATCAGCTAGCAGAAAAAATATCATATTGAATTTAGTTTAGGTAAAGTGTTGCGGCTACGGTACTGGAGCGTAATTTAACCGGATATTGTGAGAAAAGCCAATTAATGCTTCTAGAGCGTCGTGAAACTTTATATCTTTAAATAACGTACACTTAATATACAACCGCTAAGGTAATTATTTTCTCTATATTATAATAAATGTTTTACAAGTTCTATGCTAATGTAAATATCTTGAAAGATAATTTAGGTTAATTTTTTTTTATTATTCATTCAACATTTATTTACAATAATAAACAACAAAAATATTTACAGAGCAATATAACTAATTTAACTACAATAATCAAATAACCCTACTCCTCCTCCTCCTCCTCCTAATTTAGGTTCATTGAACTTTTGTTTAACAAACGTTCACATTTAAGGCTATTTCGCTGTTTTCTGTAAATATAACTTTTGTTTTAGTACACTTTATAGAAGCTTTCGACACCCTAGTTCTATATTTATTAGGTTTTTCTTAATTAGTTATTTCACACAATTACGAATTAATAATTTGGCAGTGTCTATTTTGATCTTCCATAGAGTTCGTCATTGGTTCTCAATCTATCAGAATTAGTTTGAAAAAAGATTACTATATTTCCATGAACTAATTTTTTTGGGAATATGAAATGTTATAATTTTTTTTTTAAATAAACAACTTTACGGATTTTATCGCGGTTTATTTTTTAATTCTATCACCCGACGTTTCAAACCCTTTTCAGCGTTCATGGTCACGGGTA
>JAOCPS010536653.1:0-11376 GCA_025505425.1 Graphium colonna
GTGATTATAGATAATACGGAGACATGATAAAACATTGCATTAATTATCAAAATAACAATTTATTAATTATATTTTGTACTCTATTCAAGAATTCTAATAGTATTCCGAAACAACAAAGTCCTGAACACACTTCATGTACTTCGGAATGCTTTTGATGACACCACAACTACGTTTAATGTAGAATTTATTCCACGTTGCGTAATTTTGTGAGAATTACTTACAGTACGACGGTATTTAGAGATTTTTTTTCCGTATGTTGATGGACATTTTAAAAATAATCAAGCAAAGGCAAAATTTACATATCCATTAAAATAATAACAGCTGAAGGTTATTTTGTATCCATATCCATTAGATTCATGGTTGGTTTCTTTTATTAGAGAAAATGTTCAAATAGAACTTCCAATATCAAAAAATATAAAACTATGAAATTTTATTCATCACTGACACAAGTTTGATATAAGATTTAAACGTTTGAAAAACTAATCTAAGAAATTATAAGGCAAAGTGGTCAAACGTAACCGTAGGATCTTTTCTCCCACCGGGGTTGAATATAGAAATGCGTTCGATTTGGTGCCCCATTCGTGGTTAATGAGAGTCCTCAAACTACTGCAACGATCCTGCGTTGTCTGACCGAGCTGATGGCGGCTACGGATGACCATATAAGGATACGTAGGGCAATCTTCCAGGGCGATAGTTTTAGCCCACTATGGTTTTGTCCTCTCCTTGAACCCCCTCAACACACTGCTGACATAATCAAGGAGACGATTTTAGCTTCGGAGAGGAGGGACGAAAGTGACCCACCTTTTCTACATGGAAGACCTGAAATTATTTGCGGAAGGGGCGTTTTAAGCGCCCTCACTATGCATAATCGTGTAGTATGCAGCCTCCGTAGATATTTATTCTGATGTGGCATACTACGCAGACGTTATTCAGAGTGACTGGGGACTAGTGACTCGCTCACACACGGCACAATAGGGTCACTATATTATAGCATTCGTACTCGAACGCGGTCCATAGCAAGTTATAAAAATAATACTTTCATTTGGTTTATTTTTTTTTCTACCGAATGTTAGGTGTAGTCTACTAAGTGTAGTACCATTTTAGAATTCAGACTAAATGCGCCAACTTTTAAAGCCACTTGCCAAAAGAGCGTAGTACATTTTTTTTACAAGACAGTGACATAAAGATGGATGATGTTATCTTTTTTGCGTAATGGTTGCGCAATAAAATGATGTTTTTCTAGAACTGAGGCATTTTTGTATTAATTTTAGATTACAATTTATAAAACGGTTATTCAGGGACCCGTTACACAAAAAAAAAACAAAGCATGGTCAAGGTTTCTAGTCACAAAGCTTGAAAGACTGTCACAGGGTGACAATTTCTCGATTTTTTTTAAAAAGCCAATATTTTTTAAAAGAATTCATAAATATTTTTTTCTTATTTTTCTGATAACCACCATCAATTGGCCTATCGCCCATTGCCGGCTTGATGTTGATTTCTGGGACATTTTGTATATATTTTATCTATTCTTGACATAAAGCATTGTATATTTTATCTGTATGTGTTCTCACAGTATCTCTTTCCTTTTCTAAAAAAGTAAACGATTCTCTTTGGACGAATCTGTCAAACTGTGATGTACGTGAAATTTTTTATTACTTCTAAATATCCTAAAAATCCGTGTTATTTTGTATAATTTTTCTTTAAATAATGTGTTGTTGTTGTTAAAGTGAGTAACTAAAGTGATTATTTCTTGTGCTTCATCTTAAACTTCATTACTTTCAGCATGGCGCCTAGGTTCGAAATCGCAGTTGGTCTGCGAAAAGGCCACAAAACCACCAAAATATCTGCCGGCAAAAAGGGAATTACTGACAAATCCATCAGAATCAGACCAGCCCGGCTTAAGGGGTCTGCAAACCAAACACTCAAAATTTGTGCGTGACCTGGCACGTGAAGTTGTTGGACATGCACAATATGAGAAGAGGGCTATGGAATTGCTTAAGGTGTCAAGGACAAGCGCGCCCTGAAGTTCCTGAAGCTGGGCACGCACATCCACGCCAAGAGGAAGCGTGAAGAGATGAGCAACGTCCTCACTCAGATGAGAAAGGCCGCCGCCCAGGCCCACCACACCACCACTCACACTAAGTGAACAATAAATGCTAAGACATAAATGCTAAGGCCCAAGTGCGGATTGGCGGACTTCACATATCTTAGAAATATTATTTCTTAGATATGCAGGTTTCCTCAAGATGTTATCCTTCACCGCAGAGCACGTGGTAAGTCAGCACTTAAAATTGCAATTAGAAAATTAACTATTTCACTGGTGCCGGCACCGGGGATCGAACTCAGGTTCGCCTCGAGTTAACAGAATTAAAAGCGAGCGCCCGGACACTGAGCTACCACGGCTACCATATAGAAATACACATGTCTTTGCATTCGACACAGTTCAAAATTTGGTACAGGTTTAGTAAAAAAATGTATTTTTCCAAAAATTTCTCTTGCTAGATTCTGATTTGGGACAGCAGAGCAGGCAAACTAACAAGTGGCTCTACTTACTATCTGTCTTATCATTTTTTTTGTGGAAAGGAATACAAACGAGTAGACGGTTCACCTGATGGTAAGTGATCCCGTCGCCTCATCCAAACGCAACATCCGGTTAGTTGCGAGTGCGTTGTCAACCTAGGAGATCGGATAGAATAGATTTATTGGATAGGATGGGGTCGGGACTAAGGATTTGGAGAAGATAGGAATAGGAAAAGAAAAGGGTAGACATGACCATCCGGCATCGCCAAAAGTCATGCATACTTTATTTTATGCCGACTTTATAAAGGGCGGTGGTACTTTGGTGGCGGTGGCCGTAGAAGTGTAGCAAAAGGTGTGAAAACTTGTTATACTCTACCATTATTAGATTGTAATAATTTAAATGTCTATAAACTTTATACTATAATATAAAAATTATTCCATTATACATATAAACGCTAGTGAATCTTTGTTTTCGTTTAACCAGGTTTTCTCCAAGCAAGCGGTGATGATAGACACCTTGATTGAACACTTCGCTGGTGAGTTCCGCAAGCGCTTAGGCCAGGAGACTCCCAGCGACCACGCCAACTACGACTATCACTCAGGTGAGGTTGCTGTCTAGTCATTAGTTGTATTTATTTTTACCTGCGTTGCTGACTGCATTATATTTGTTCGTATAATACATTATGGAATACTAAGGGTTAAATGTACACTTGAACTAGTTCTTTTAAAACAATCAAACTTTTTAAAAAATGTAATTAAAAAAGACTAACATTTTTAAAAAACAGCTTACAGGCGTCACAGCTTATTTAATCAGATAATTAAAAGCTGCAAGTCACAATTAAGGCAAAGTCGTTTTTCTGTTACCTAAAAGTCTTGTTTTATAATTTTCAATAAGAATCAAAGAAGATACAACTATGTATATAATGTCCTCCTGACCGAATTTTGGCCACGACGGCCAATCTACTCCGAGATCAGCCAACTACGCAGAAGATATTATAGTGCACAAGTGTACGCGCAAACACACGTGCACTCGCTATTCCTTTACTCTAATAGCTCAATGGGCCGGATATGTGCTACGACCGAAGACGGATCAGGCACAGTACCGACTTTTTACATGCCCATCATCTTTATTTCCAGGCGATCGGGTGGTCAGTCCACATTGCCCTAACCCAACCAAGAAACATTAACACAAATTTATTGTCTCCCACGGGATTCGAACCCATGACCTCCGGTTTATAAAGTAAGGCTCCACGCCATTAGGCTACGGGGACGGTCGGTCAAAGACTATATAGTGATGTATCAGTTCATCCTCACTAAAAGACCTAACATTATATTGTTTAACCAACAGACTCCGGCAGCATCTCTCTACCACCACTCTCCCGCCCGGACTCCCCTCAGCGGAGGTTAGCCAATAAGCTCTCCCGATTGGCATTGGCAACTCACGATGGCAGAGGTCACCTCCTGGGCGGAGCTGGTGATTGGAACACGGATCTGGATAGACCGCAGCCTTCTTGGATATTGCCTAAGCACTGAGATGGAACGATTTGCCAATTGAAATAAGTCCCAACCGATAGCTAGCGTTCCCTCGCCTACAATGGTCATGTTCATTTTCTAAGTAGAACTGGATGAGCTGCAGCCTTCTTGGACACTGCCGAAGCTTTAACGTGAATCGAGTCAAAAATAATTATTTTAAAAAACTAGCTACATCTCCCACCTATGATGGTTGTGGTCATAATGTAGGTGGAGCTGAGGATTGGAACATAGATGTGGTAGGCCTCATCCTTCACGTTGATACTGGCAAAGCATTAACAAGTATCAAATTATCAATTATTCTATATAATAACATCTGTGCCCCTATCATACGACTGTTGAGGTCATTTTGAGGAGGAGCTTAAGGAGAGCTGGTGATTGGGGCAGTCTTCCAGTAAAATAAAAGTAAAGTCATAGACTATTTTGAAATTATACTGTTGGGTTAAGATTTCTAGAACGAAGTTATAGGCAAAGTCCACCACGCGGATTAGTGGACTTAACATATCTTAGAAATATTATATTTTCGATATGCAGGTTTCCTCACGATGTTTCCTTCACTGTTGAGCTAAAATTGTGATTAGAAAATTGATAATTTCATTGGCTGGCACCGGGTATCGAACTCAGGTTCGCCTCGAGCAAACAGAATTGAAAGCGAGCGACCAACTCATCTTAGATATTGCCTAAACACTTAATCTGAATCGACTTATGAAATTACAATGTAAATGCTTGTATGAATTTTTAGTTCTGTCAAAGGGCAGGCCCATAGTCGCTGGCATACAAAATAGCGCCATTTACCTCTTGCCTGCTTTGTTGAAGGGGATGTGATGAAATGGTTTGATTTGTAATCATTCGTATTACAAGGGCAATAACTGCCTTTTATTGACTAACGTAACCTCGTGAAGGGACACTGCGGATCTCCTAACAATGTATTATTTTTAGTTACTCTTGGAGTGTCGGGGCTTTAAGATTGAACCTCCCGACAATAGAGAAATATAAGAAAATAATGTCAGAAGGTAGAAAGAGGCCAGTAACCTTCGTTACTTGATACCAATGTTGTGACTTGGATGTGCGTCGGATATGCACGAGTCGATTCGATCGTCGTTACGATCTGGAGCGCAGGAGTCAATTGGTTAAAAACAGGGAATTTTTATGGCGCTAGTAACTATGCACTTGATAAGCGAGGTCAATAAGAACTGATCTAAAACACCAGACATTGAAAAACGTTATAGAATGGATATCCAGCTCTGAAGAAGGAAAACTGGTAATTTTATAACTTCGTTTCGCGTTTGTTACATATTTCGTTTTTTTTTCAGTATTAGATTTTTTTTTCGGAATCTTTTTAGGGAAAATAGCTGAGCGTATTCGTTAATAAATAATGAAAGCACCTAACGGACCAAAGAAAAGTAAGAATTAAGAAGCTGCGATCTGTAGGCTGATTTTTTTTTAGCTGGCGTCAATTTTGTTAAGATGGAACTGTTTTGTCGAATTTTACTATGTATTGCCAAAAGAAAACAACAAGTATTTAAAAAGAATAAATGAAGGGTGGAAAGAAAGAATATAATTATTATTATTTATTATCCAAATTCAAGGTTGCTCAGCGGGCAATGGAGGGCGCAATGCTCGGGGTTTCTCTTTCTAAAGTCACATTGTGCACCGCATTAGCAAGCTGAAGTGGAAGTCGGCCGGCCATGTCTCCAGACGTACCGCTGGTCGCTGGAGTCGCCACGTATTAGTGGAGACCGCGGCTAGGCAAACGTAGAGTAGGACGTCCTGCTGGACGATGGACTGACGACTTAAGAAAGGTGGTGGGTAGCAGATAGATGCGGACTGCCCAGGATAGTTGGTGCGCCTTGGTGGAGGCTTACGTCCAGCAGTGGACGGCAAAAGGCTCATGATGATTATCCAAGTATATTACTTAGGAAAAAAAATAACAGAAGGATGCGAGCTATATAATTCTTCATCATCTACTAAGCTAATAAATGTCTATCATTTGTTATTTTGCCGTAACATATTATGTAAATGTACTGAGAGCTGTTGAATGTACTTAAATATATACCTATTATAGAGCGCAAAAAAAAATGTTCAGAATTATTGTTGAGAACAGTAAATCTTAGTCATTTGTTCAAAATTTATTAATCGAGGTTTATTAACGATCAAAAAAGGAGTGAGACTTTTCTCTAATCTGAGGTTAGAACATTCTCCTTAGATAGCCAGCCCCATATACTTTTAAAAAAATCGGTTTTTAGTATGTTTTTTATATAAATATAACAACATTTTCGAACAAGATTTGAAAAAATGTTTTTTTTTGGCTAATAGGATATACTTCTACAATGGTCCTACATTGTTTCTTTTTTTATAAAAACTGGATTAGTAGATTGTTTTTAAAAATCAAAATAACGAGAAGATATGTTCAGAAAATATACTTTTAAGGCGTTTGAAGTCGGTTTTTGTAATTTTCTGTGAAAATAAACTTGTTTTACTAAAAATTTATAAATAATTCTTTTTATCTACTAAGACTTTAACATTAAAAAACAGATTTTATTTTAAAAGCATTTTATGATAATACAGCATTTATAATAGATAATGTAAAGTTCCATAAACAATAAAAAATTAAAATAAATTAATTGCATGCAGAAATTTGTAAAAACCGTAATATAACATGTTAAGGACTTTTTAATATTATTTATTGAAAAAAAAAAATTAAAGGCTATGATGAAATCATATATCTTCATATAATTGCTGTACAATTTTTAAGTAAAATATTCAGTTGTAAAATATAACCAATTTTAACTGTTTTTAATAAAGAAACTTAGGATCATGTTTCAAAATTTTAACGACAATTTTATAAACAGATGAAAAATACTTTTACATAAATTTAACACAAAACTTAATAACGATCTTAAAAACTTAAATCATATCAAATCAAAATATAAATCTATAAAAAATTCCAAACATCTTTAGTAATTGTCCAAGTACGCATTCTGTCTTCTAATACGATTGTAGTCTCTCAACAGCGGGTGTTTGTCCAGGTACTCCTCGATGGCTTTGAACCTGGGTCCTGAGAGGTCTCGGTGCCTGGTCAACCTGACCTCCAACGCATGCACCCGGAAAGCCAATTCGGCACTGAACACGGAGAATAACTTAGTAAATATAATAAGCTGTTCGTAATGTACATTTATTTAGCTTATAAACAACAATAAACAGATCATAGCACTTAAAGCTTGATTTAATAACAAGACATGCGGTATTTGAATGCTCCTTAACAATTGAAATATTTGACAAAATACAAAATACAATAGTTCAGAAATAATATAGATTGGCTATGAAATTTAATTTTGCACAAAGCACTTTCTCCTGCGTATTTCAGCGCAGAGAGTCCTTCAGGAGAGTTATGAGATTTCATTTCCTCAAGTGGTAGACAATAACCACTTTTCACAGCTTTTGCTGCACTGTTACGACTTCTCTCTCCCGGGGAAGTACCACCGCCTTTTATAAAGTCAGCATAAAATAAAGCATTAGGACTTTTGAGTCTACCCTTTTCTTTTCCCATTCTTTTCGCCTCCAAATCCTAAATCCCAACCCGCATCTTATCTAATAAACCTGTTCTTTATAATTTCCCAGATTGGCAACCCACTTGCGATTATTTGGATGTTGCGTGTGTCTATGTGCGACGGGATCGCTTACCATCAGGTGAACCGTCTGCTCATTTGTCGTACCTTTAATAAAAAAGTCGATTCGTATTGAGCTCGGTGTCTCCTTGAAATACAAATTTTTCATCATTCCTTTAGATCGGGTTGATCCAATCAGATTCAGTTAGCGTGAAAAAGGATTGCTAGGTTATAAGACTATATATACCTGCCTTCATTTTCTCCCAATCCAAATATATCTCTATTCCTCCATTCCCTCCACCCTTTGACCAATGACCAACTTTCTAACACTAGCAACACTTGGATGTTAATAGGCGTCGATTATCACTTAATTTTATAGTTAAAAAAAATACTTCCATGATGGTCACTGACAAGACGTCCCAGCCGACTTTCTTAGGTGTGCGGGGGGTAGCCGTAGTAGCCGCAGTTGCCATACATTTAAGGTCGCATTTTGAATTGCTCGCGCACAATATCTCGTCACTACATCCATATGGACGTCTCGTCAATCACCACCATAAAAGTTAGTCTTGACTTTTATGTTTGTTTTTTCAATTCGGTGTCCATTATTTTATTGTCAATCCATCTCAGGATTGTTAACGATTCTCTACAGGCAACCACATATTTACTTAGGATTGATATACGTCAGTAGATTTTTTACCTAGATGCGAAGTAAGCCGTCTCCTTATCCGGTGTGAGGATGAACTGATTGGCCAAATACCAGAGGCGTTTAGCCTTGTATTCGGCGTTGAGCTGCAAATTAAGCAATGATCATGAAAAGTAAACGCTAGTTTAAATAAAGAAAAATACCACCAAAGTATAAATTAGTTCAAGTTTTAACCAACTTATTTATATTTTTAAAATCTAACTTTAAAACCCCTCATTCTGTTTTTGGGTTAAATCTAATATTTTCTAGAGTCAAAAAGGAAAGGTCCTAAAGGATAAGTTCATTATCCGTATGTCATTTTGTTCCTTATCATAAGACACAAAAATTCATAATCTCAAAAACTCTACATTTCTAGTTATTCGTATATGAAGTTTGATAAATAAGAACAAGAGTTTTGAAACGTCAATGTTTACTGGAAAATAATCGATACTCGATTCGATTGAAGAAATCGAGTATCGATTGGCGATAACATATTTTGAATGAATTCGCATTTAGATGATTTTTAAGCACTTTCCGGTAAAGCAAGTAAACTTATGCATTCTGCTGCCGAAAATCTAAATCGGGTTTGTTCTACAACGTATCCAGAATGACAAAGGTGACAGGTGGTTGCAGTTCTGTGCGGCAAATTCACTTTCTATTATGAATACGCGATTTGGACAGCATCCGAGAAGACTGTACACCTGGATTTCACAAGGGGGGCAGACCAGAAACCAGATAGATTACATCACTATCTATAGCAGGTGGAAGTCTTTCATAACCAACACCAAAACATACCCAGGTGCTGATTGTGGTAGTGACCATAATTTGCTCATAGCAAATATGACTAAGAATTTGAGGAGGTATCAACGAGTCACATATAAACCTTGGCTTACACCTGGAGAGTATAAGGAGTTCCAAATACGGTTTCAACAAAGAATGGCCACGAATACACATGAAGCTGGAAGCAATGATGTTGAGGAGAATTGGAGACAGATGAAGGATGCTCTGTTATCTGCTCGAAAGGAGAGTATATCCATAGTCCACAATGCGCCCTTCAACTTCGAAACTGAAAGTAGGTCCATGTATTTTTGCGTTTTATTTCGTTTGTCACAAACTCGATACAGATTGGAATTTTCTACTCCCTAGCCTTATTCCTAAATTGCTTGAGGGTGGCTTCTAATCCAATCAAATATTACTTGAATATCAGTTTTTAGGCAGAGCGACTGGCATCTGACCTTTGCAAATGGATAAACTGAATTCAAATGATAGTTTGTTGTTAGGATATTTGAAGATACTGAAGTCCTATAACGATGGTCAAAGGTGTTCTTATCAGTCAGGCAATCGAGTTATTAGCCCCTATTTTCTTACACAGTCAAGAAACAACACAAAGTCATTGTCTCGCGAGATTTAAATCCACAAATCCCTCTTTGTCGTGCAAGGGGTCCTTTATAAAGTCAGCATAAAATGCATGACTTTTGGGGTTGCCGGATGGCCATGTCTACCCTTTTCTTTTCCCACTCCTTTCCCCTCCAAATCCTTAATCCCGACCTTATCCTATCCAATAAACCTATTCTATTTAATTTCCTAAGTAGACAACGCACTCGCGACTCTCGGGATGTTGCTTGTGTCTATTGGCGACGGGATTGTTTACCATCAGGTGAACCGTCTGCTCGTTTGTCTTCCTTTCCATAAGAAGGGGCCTATACCGCTAGGCTACGGAGGCGATACAAACGATGCAAACTATACCTTCTCGTATCTTTCCTGTATGAGATTCTGGCGCGCCAGCTGCCTCGCCTTGAAGTCGTTGAGGCACGCGTCCCTCACCAGGCCGGCCTCCTTGAAGGTGAGGGCGCCGCAGCCGTGGCCCGAGCCGAACATCCGCGCCAAGTACGGGGCCAGGGGGTCAATTTCAGCTTCTTTCTCACGCTCGGTCACCTCCGCTTTTTGGGCTTCCTTGTAGGGTAAAGAATTATCGAATTGACAACTTTTTAAAGCGCCTTAAGTGATTTTTGTTAGGGCTTTATTTATTAAATTGCGACACCGAAATATTTATTTAGAATGGATACGGACATTCGATCACGTGGTCGAGGATTCGAATCCCGCCATTCGACTATTGTGAACCATATTCTAGCACAAGCTTAGAGCTTAGTGAAATTACAAATAATTTGCTAATAATTTATACAAAAAAAAAAAAAGAAACAAATGTATGACGTTTCGTATAGACGCTTGTTAACACTTATACACTTATATACACATAAATATTTTGTAAATTACAGTTTTTGATAACTAATGTTATTCTAAAAATAAAAAAAAAACATTCATGACTGCTTATATATCGTATTATTGTAGTTTATTTGATAATTTACGATGCTGCGATCGCATGCATAAGCATATATTTTTATATTTTATTTATCTACCATGCCACTCATGTATGAAATGATATAGTTTGCATTTAGTTTTTTTTAACATACTCCCAAAAGTTGCACTCATGCATTCATTTATTTTTACTACATGTCCGTCTCAAGGCCACAGATTTACATATCGACACCTTAATTCGCAAAGAGTCAATTCCATTTAAGTAATTTTGTCAGGGGAATCAAGAATGGCCAAATTAAATACAAAAACTAATGAAATTCGTCGCATAGCCAGACAAGTTTCAGAACAACTATTTATTTATTCAAAGACTTGTGATAACATTAGATTTTAAATTGTTGCAACACATATTTTTGCGAACTCCACGTTTTTGACATAAGTGGTGTTAGCAGGTTTGCGAATTGCGGACAGTGCCCATTTTTATATGGCAAACGGTACCAAGTTGTATCAAGTTCAAACATATTTTTTTGGAGACTACACTTGTTATATTAACTACTACAGAAGTTATTTTTCTAAAAACCCCCCGAGTTTCGGAGATATTTGATATATTCTTGGTGGTGTTAGTAAGTTTGCGAATAGCGGACAATGCCCATTTTTATATGGCAAACGGTACCAAGTTGTATCAAGTTCAAACATATTTTTTTGGAGACTACACTTGTTATA
>JAOCPS010536762.1:0-11376 GCA_025505425.1 Graphium colonna
AGGAGGATGTAACCCAACTCGATGGTCAGATCAAGCCCGATCTCTCAACACCAAGCTTCACATTGCTCTTCACGAAGCAAAGTACCGAAATAACTGGATAGAAATTATCAAAAAGAAGGTCACCTAGCCCCTGCTGGGTCACGACCCTTATGTATGAGGAACGAGACGCGTGGAGGAGGAGGAACCGCAAAATGAAATTTGTCGGTATTTATTTTGTCAAGACCAGCAGATGGCTACGGAATCCTTAAATGTGCGTGACCAACACGCTTTTGACCGGTTTTTTGAACTATCCCAATGTTGCGTTAAGGCCTCTAGAATGAGTGCGGCAATGTGGATTAGTGAATATTATTCATAGACATACAGGGAAAATAGCAAGGAATAAAACACTATTCATTTTTTTTAATTTGTCATTCCAAATTACGTTCAAATAAGATTCGTATATGTTTTGGCAGTTTTATTTATAAACAAAATTGTTTTAATACCTCTTTCGACAGGATTTAAAGAATAATTCATATGTTTCTTTATTTTTCTATTAAAGTTAAGTAATATCAATGTCCGCAAAGTTATACACATTTGTTTGCCCTTTCCTAATGTATTGGTTCATAATTATTAGAGATTATTTTAGACCTTTGAAATTAATTAAAAAAAGCTATAGAGAACATTATTATAATTATGCATATTTGTAAAAAAAAGGTAGCTTTGTATCCTAAATTTTATATCTCGCATATACCTTAGTGCCATTACCAATGAAATTACTAACTGTATTGCTAGAAACTGATTTGAACCTTCATGATACGGAGCTCCAAAATGTTTTTAAATAATAG
The DNA here is from genome assembly GCA_025505425.1 of Graphium colonna. Taxonomy (NCBI): domain Eukaryota; kingdom Metazoa; phylum Arthropoda; class Insecta; order Lepidoptera; family Papilionidae; genus Graphium; species Graphium colonna. The sequence goes on from JAOCPS010536762.1 coordinate 825, forward strand.
TTTATTAAAGAATTTCACGTTTTAACGAAAATGTTATTCTAATTTAGGAATATGATGCAATTTTGATCATTAGAACTTTTATAAATAATTGTTTTCACCGATAACAGCAAAAGCGACGTCAAATGTCCTAAAAGTGAACGTTCCGAAAATAATTCACTTATTTTGAACCTGTTAGACCGATTTTCATGATAATTATATGGGAACACCTCGAAAACGTAGATCTATTAAAAAAATCGATTCATAATTAAGAAAAAAATCATCAAACATACATAAAAAACATGCAGTCGAATTGAGTACCTCCTCCTTCGGTTCCTCCTTCGGGTTGAAAATTCATTGCATACCATTTTCGTTCGAATTTAACCTATAGTAAAATTCTATCAAAAGCAAAGTTATGCGCTGCAATAATATTAATTTACTATTAATTAATTCATTTTATTACGAATATAACCGTTATAGTCTGAAGCCATTTTTATTAACACTTTATTTTTATAAATGTTGTCTACAGCCGATATTAAATTTTAGTAATAGTAAAAGTATATAAATTTAGTTAAACTAAATAATTGCCTTCTAATTTTAGTTGAGATTCGAGTTTAATCCATAACTTGTCACCGACTTATTACAGATCCAACAGAGACTTATATTTTATGACTTTTGTCAAGCCGGAATAAGTACAGTTTACATTGACGAGACTAGACCGTACACCAAGATAATCCATTTTTATTCTGTTCTGTTAATACAGATAGTACATATTTACATTTAGTATATAACGTTTGCTATTTATTAGGTGTAATTCAATCTTACAATATGTGGTTTTCACCGCCCCCAACAATTAATTAAACATGGTCGTCGGCACCACGGTTTGCATACAGTGACAGCCTATAGTGACACCTCATCCTTTTTTGTTACTCACATATATTCACTCAACAAGATTAGAGTCATGGGTGACTCTAATCTTGTTGAGTGAATATGCGTAAAAAAAGACCTAGACCTAGACTTTTTACTGATGATATGATGCTGTTCTACAAGTACATAAGGTACCGTGAGTGTAAAACACTTTATACAGATTGACTGGTGAGATACTAATAATATTAAAGGAGAGCACTCGGTACTCGATTATCCACAAATTTATGATTTTTTTTATGGAAAGGAAGACAAACGAGCAGACGGTTCACCTGATGGTAAGCGATCCCGTCGCCCATATACAAACCGAACATCCGGAGAGTTGCGAGTGTGTTGTCAACCTGGGAGATCGGATATTATAGGTTTATTGGATAGGATGGGGTTGGGATTAAGGATTTGGAGAAGAAAGGAACAGAAAAATTTAATTTAATCAAGAGCATAGTTTTCGTCGAAAATAAAATGTTAATATAAGGCCCGGAGCGAGATCTGTTAGCGGGGAACTCCGGCTATGCCGTATCCGCTGGTACAAAAATAAATATTGTAATCAATTATTTAATTTCAGATTTACTCAGTGTTAAATCAATATTTATTTTTATGATCCTACATATAACGTGTACATGTATTGAAAGTGACTAACCAAGCATCCTGTATAAAGATAATTGTTCATCAAGTTTAAACAAATAAAGATTTTCTTCGTTACTTTCTTTTTCGAAAAGTATAGCTATTAATACGTCACCTATATATTTTAATTGTTTTCAAATCTATTTGTCAATTTTACACATATCTTAAAGTTACTCCAAAATATAGTTATATTTGTTATACCTGTAGGACTGTAGTTAATTAATTCCATCGCAAGATGGTTATTTGCGGTTCGGCATTAAGCATCGAAATTAACCATTTTCTGAACTCCTGAAATGAACTGAAGAAACCGTCGAACAATTTATTAACATTGTATTAGCTGACAAAATTGTTCGGGCGTTGTATTTAATTAAGCTTCAGGCGATGTTGTTAGACCATCTATATTTACGAAACCCTAATTGTTTTATTACACAATTAAGACTTTTATTACAAGTTGTAATTTTTGGGTTGGATTGAACGGTTTTTAATTCAATTCGAATATCTTATTTGATTTTGCATTATGCTGATTAATTTAGGGATGGATTTGCTCTTATCATATCTTTAGTTATCATGTTACTCATAATTATTTTTTGTAAAATATATTTTTACTATTATCGCTGTATAAAATATAAGACAAATTAAAACAATACAAGTCTTAATAAAACATTATGAAGATTTTTTCTTGAATTGGAATACTTTATTTGTTTTAGGAATTTTAATTTTATTATAAGAATCCGTAATAACTCAGTGTTGGACATTCGCCTTTAATTCCGTGCACTCAAGGTGAACCCAAGGTCGATCCTTGGTGCCCCCACCAATGAAATTTTATTTTTTTAGTTGTAATTTTAGGTGCTGATTTAACACGTTTTTGATGATGATTCACCACATAAAGATAAAGTCAACATAAACAAAAATAGTTAAAAATGTTTCTGGGATATGTGAAATTCCAATCCAATATTGGTCTGCGTGGTAGAAAATGTCCTATATCTTTTGTATAGTGAAGGCCTTAGCTGACAGTGGGACAATCTATAAATAGGATGTTACTTTTTATGAGAATTGCGCATCCAAAAGAATATGAACGCAAAAGCATAAGTAAAACACATTCTAGAAAAGTAAAAAGTTTATTTTGAAAGAAAATAATATACAATTGATTTAAAACGCCATAGAAGGTATTTCCGTGACATATTATTTCAGATATTTTGATTTTAAAAGAAAACTACCGAACTGATTTTTCTGAAGTTTTTATGGTATCATTTCGGAAGTATATGTTTTCAGATAAAAATATATTGGCAAAATCGATTCAGAACTCACGGTTCTTAGATCTGCGCAAACGTACCTAAAAAACATCCGAATTGAGAACCTCCTTCTTTTTGGAAGTTGGTTACAAAACTTTTACTCTTATATATAGAGATTTTTATAAAGCTATATTTTTCAAAAAATCAAACAATAAACTTCTCAACGAAAATTATTAGTGTTTCACATTCCAGCGTCTAAAAACTTTGTATTAGTAGATTCTATGGGAAAGTTTTACCAATATAAACTTCTAATTTGTAACCTCAAATTACCCTCTTTCAAATCATCATATTCACACGAACACGTCTTAAATATTAGTGAACATAGTTTAGTGAAAACATCTTTGCGATTCACTTTAAAAACTAACTTTGAACATAAATGACAAGCTGATCAGTTTAATGTTTTTTTATGTGTTGAACGTATAATATAAAGCCCTACCATATAAAGAATTTTCAATAATCGACAAAATATATTATTTTCTTTTTATTATGCAGTAAATCCCCGTTGGTAGAATTAATTCGAGGTACAATTCATTAAATGAGAATATGAGCTTAATTTTTGTAACAAACAAAATAAGCGAAAATTTTCTGCAACAGTAAGCACTAACTTGAAACAGCTGGGCGCACAGAATTATTATTTTCTTTTAAATGTGAACAAAATGATTGCTTTGGAGGGCTCTCTGCCAATTTCATAAATAAAGAAGTTTTTGCGAAATGGCTCCAATCTTAATTAAATACGCTCGTCGAACAATTTACCCGTCAAATCGATATAATTGAATTGTTCGACGCTTATTAACTACGATGTCATTCAGAAATATCTAATACAATTGAACCTAATAATCCATATCGATCCGTAAGTCACTTTTATGGAAATCTGAAATCACAAAATTACAGTATAAAATATTGAACCAACATTTCCAATAAACTAGTTACCTCATCGGCGACGGGCCAAATTATATTCTGTATTAAAATTTGGATATTTTTTACTTACTTTATCATTCCGGCAATTCATCTTAAAATGTATGTACGTCGTTTTTTCGACGACCATTGGATACTTATTTCGCAACTTGCATACAAAATGTATAAAGGATTTATAAATATTATACGTTGTCGAAAATGTATAAAGCAAGTTAGATTTTAAAAATTAAATGGTCATAGATACAACATACACAGGAAATATAAGTTATTACTTATCTCCCTTTTAGCCTCCATTAACAGGTTTTAGTGTACCAAAATATTTTAATATTTATATAAAATCGGAATCATATAATTTAACACATTGATGTTAAAGGCAATGAAGCCGCAGTTGACAGCTAGATTTTAAAGCCATGTCGATAAATTGTAAAACCCTCAATATAATTTGACATTGAATTCCTTAAATACTTTTAAAATTTAGTTTAACAAAGGTCGTACTTATCACCAAATCAGAACATCTATCAGAATGTTTTATAAGCATCATTATAAAAAATTATGTGAACTGTTAATATATATTTAAAACCATTACTTAGAACTCTTGCAGCTTAAGATTGTTCGGATGGAGAAGTAGCACCACCGTGTTGGCGGAAAATTCCTACCCTATTTGTTTTAAATTTGTTTTCTTTCCGAACCTTAAATATATTCCTAACACCAACGATACAATGACCTATTGATTAATAAATATATATACTATATTTTTAAGTAAAATTACAAGGAAATTTCGTTTCTAGCTAAAGTTATTCTCCAACGGTTCGCATATTTAAAAATATAGTATATATAATCATATTTATCATGTACGATGAGCTAATTAAACAATTTGTTGTTCCTACTTTTATATCGCTATGTTAGCAAGTACTTGATTTTTCAGTACTGAAATGGTATGGATTATTATAAAATACTTTTTCTCATTATTAGAACAATTAATACTAACTTAAAAATGTTGTAAAAATATGTTTTAGATAAAGTTTTAAAGAGCCCACCTGATCATAAGCTGTAGCATCTCATCATCGACATTTACTTATTAGAAGAGTTGTGGTACTTTAAACTTGCACTTGTCTTTAAAAAATGATGAAACGTCTTCATTTGCCTAATAACTATGTTTCAATGTCGAGAAATATGGGTAGAGATTCGATTACTACAGCCGTGACTGTCCGCATTTGACGGGGTGGCAGTATATCAAAACTTTGCAATTAAAACAACATGATACCGCAACACCTCGCGATCAACTATCTAAACCTCATTTCTTCGACCAACTTTACTTGTCTTTGAAGTTTTACGGCTGCAGTTTACTCTTCCCTTGGAATATCATATAGAGAATAAGGAATTTTAAAACAACGGTGTTCATATATAACGGCGTAAGGTATAAATAAACAGTGCACATCTCGTCTTTTTTATTAAAAATTTAATACGCTATAAATGTTTACTTAAATTAACTATAACGCTTTAAATGCCTAAATATGTATTGTAAATTATGGCAATTTACTAATATGTGTCATTATAAGTCAATGGTATGTATAAAAATCTAACAATAACAATTTATTTCAACGAAGATATAGGAATAAATGTTTTGGGAAAAGAAATTGTAATGCTTTAAAAATGTTTCAAGTTTGATGTAATTGCGCTCGATTGTCTGAAAATAAATTTGTTCGACAACTTGCTGAATGTGAAAAGTTTGAAGCTCACTTCAATCCATTAAAAGGGTGGAATATTTTTTGTTTTCTTGCTTCAGAGCAAGAATACATTGACTTACGAATAAAAGTTATCTATTACCTGACATTTGTTGATGCGGTCGGGCGCTTTTTTACCTCTATATTTTCCACTTACATATCAAAACAAAGTACTTAAAGAAAAAAAGAAACACTTCCGCGGCTGAGCGTGCGTATATTTTGTACATGATTTATAAATACCAAATAAACACATGAAGTTCCCTTTGGAGATTCGTTTTAATTTCGAGACATCTCTCACTTCGGTACAGGAAAACAAATAGGCAGGTGAGGTAGAATTATTAAACCGCGGATGACAAAAAGTGAAGGCCATATCATTAGCAATCAATTGCTAAATCTTTTATAATTTTTGTTTCTTTGTGCAGAGCAAAGTAATCATTACTTAGATTCATTATTACTTAGATTTTTTTTTTGTCTTCAGTTATTTTTGTAAAACGACCTTGTAACACAATACTTTGATCTTTTATGAAGGGCTTTGCTTTAAGAGATAGATAAAAATAAAAATAAACCCTAACCACTAGATAGCCCCAGTGCCACGTAGCACATTGCGACATTTGACCTAAAATATACACATAAATAAATTTTATTCACTTATTAAGTGCACAGATTATCTAGAAACCGTGTGATCCTCTAAATATACACAATGCAATATTGTTTATTATAAGTGCTTATCAGTAGTTACATAGGATATAATTTCGTAGAAAATTTGATACTTAGACTAAGAGAAGAAGCTGAAGAATCTAGACGATCTTGATTTCTATCAATCCTTCTGGGTCCCTCATATAAATGGAGCGCACAATCCCATATTAATGCTGCTAAATCAAGCCACCAGTAGACATTTTAGGAAGGCATGTTGGACCTTATTGTTAGAAAATATATTTCATTGAAACCGTTCCAAAGACAGCCTCTTCTTTTTTTGTCAGTGCTTTAATGCAGCTTGGAATATTCATTCAATCGATTAGCATTAGACGTAAAATATTTTTAAACAGTGAGAGTAATAACTTGGAACGTTACTACATTAGCTAGAGGTGTGCCATGAATAGTAAATGAAAAGACTAGTGCTCGCAGTGTTATTGTATTATGATATTAAAAATTTGTAAAGGTTTCCTCAAGATGAGGAATGAATAAAAGTTCACGTTAGGTATAGATTTACTTTTACTGAATTATAATAATTAAAAATTGTAAGACAAAGCTTATAGTTTACGTTTACATAATACTATGGTAATTTATTAAGAAAAACGTACTATTTTCTACAGACTTTAAGCAAATAGCTGTTTTCTATTGGTGATTATACCTGTAGTAGATGGTTAATTATTTTTTTTAGTTTAATAGTTTAAAAGTTTATAATAAATTTCTTATTTCTATTCTGCCAAACTGTGCAAAGGTTTACCGGCAGACAAAACAAAAACACTCTCCACAGTACATCATGAAATAATATTAATAAGTATTACTTAAATAATACATATGTAGTTTTAGGTTATTAAAAGAATGTGCCACAAACGCCATGCTTTAATTTGATTCTAATAAATCTTATTGACATTAAAATATAGCTGTTTATTTTCTTATTATTATTATTATTATTATTACTATTCAGTATTTTTTCGACTATAGAATTACATCGTGTTTTAATAAATAATCTTTAAATTCATATTTAAATATTTTTTTTTACTTTTTGTCTCTTATATCCTGCGGGATGAAATTGTAAATTTTTGGAACAATCCAACCATCTGTTCGTTTTCCATAAGAATTTGTAATTATGGGTACCTGAAAATTTTCTAATGAAGTTGATTTAGCTTAATAAATATGATTTATGTGTATTCTGTTTTCATTATTGTCAGACTTTTCAAGCGCTTTAAGGTAAAGACATTTTTTCTGGATAGGTAATATTTTGTGGTTATTAAAAATTAAATTATAATTTCCTTGTTGCTTGTATATTTTATTCTTATTAAGATAAAAATTTTAAAAATCTTACTTCAATTTTACTAATTTGGTAATCAATTTCGACAAATTTTCCTTTCAAAAATTATTAACCTTTCGAAAGTTAGACCGTAACGTTCCAGCCCGTAGGATATAATTGATTCTACTAACCTATGATACAAAATGTACAGTCGACGAGACCCAATAGCAATATTTTGCTAATACGATTCTTAGTTTATCAGAAATGACATTGATATGGTTTGACCACGAAAACCGTTTATCTATAGTTTCATCTAAGTATTCATAACTGGCAACTCTTTCGGCATAAAAACAATTGCATGCTATAATTTTGTGAAGACATTCATATTTATGACCCTTTATTTTCATTTCACATACATCTTTATATCTACAACAGTTTGTAATGTGCATAAGTTTAGTTTTTTTTTATATTCAAATTATTATCGTTATGCATCCATGACCCATGCGCTACTCCATATTTTATTAATCGGTCTGTACTTGCTATATCACTGATTTTTACAATTAGCCTTCTGTTTTTTAAATAATACTTAAACGATTTCCGAATCGGTCAACGTACACCACACTCATCCATTGCTCGTAATAAGGTTATTGTGTACAAGTATGTCGAAAGCCTTTATTAAATCAATGAAAAGGACTGCTACATAATTTCTATGATTCAAACTTTCGTTTAATTTATTAGCAAATTTTAACAATAAGATGCTGGTATTTCTTCCTTTTAGAAATTCATTTTGAGTACTCTGAATTATAATATTTTTATTTCAATATAGCGATGTTTGGCTTATAATTGCTTTCTTTACAATAGGATTGTAAATAGTTTTTGTCAACAACAATCTTTTTGGTCGAAACCAAAATTTCCTTACCACTTTTACAATTGACAATCTGACGATAAGCAAAACAATTTCATATTAAAATGGTTTATGCGTCCTAATATTAACTTGTAATATTTTTCTACAGTCTCTTCCGAAGTATTCAAAATAATAATTGTTTCAATCAAGTGCAACGCAAGGCTGTGACGGCATCGGTGATTGCTTGATATTTATTGTGACAATTTGCATTTTTAGTTACTTACAGTGACTTAAATAAATGAAGATCGATTCTCCATTTATTTATCCCTACGACAACTTCCATCATAGTGTCAAGCTTATGATACAACGAATTAGCAGTAGTACCAAATATTTTTTTCAAATTATGAAACATTATATTTTTTTTTCACCATGGTTTTATTGCAAGACAATTCATATAAATTGGATGGTAGCTCAGTACCCTCCGATTTATGAATTCTCTTATAATACAAGAATATGATAGTATGCTTAACTAGGTACTAGCTAAAACTTGTATTTCACTGGTAAGCATATTTATACTAAATCAATGTCTAATGAATAAATATCTTGCTACAGATTTTTTCATATATAAAACATTTATATCTATACATATAATATAAAATTGTTATTCAAAGTGATTTAACAATGATAAAGTGTTTGTTTGTTTTTTTGTGTTAAAGCTTCTATGGCTGAAAATCCACAAATTCTTCAAAACATCCAAACACAAAATCTATAAGGACAAATAAAAAAATGAGCAAATAATGGACTGGTGGGTGAAACTTCGGGGAAGAATAATATATAAATTTTAAAATTATTAGGAATAATATTTTTTTATTTTATACATCATTATGACTTTTTAACTCTGACACCATATTCTTAGAGTATTTGTACAAAGCTAAAATTGTAATCAATTTATCGATATTGGATAATATTCTATTATTTTTATTATAGCATTTGCCGGTGAAAAGGATATATTTAAATTTGGAAGAAAAAATCAGAGATATACTACGATATATTTATAATAACGAGAACTAAGAAAATTTAAGGCACTCGAATAAGAAACCCTTGCTATTTTCAACTTCAGGAATTTATCATTACTACAAAAACTAATCATTCTAGTGAAGATAGGGCGTTTAGTCTGTCAATAGTGTCATACGCAATGGGTCTGTGTCAATTAACGGATCTGTCAAAGACGTCAAGCATCATATGCGAAAATTCATTAGGGGAAAATCTTGGGTTGGAATCCTTATAGAAATTATATGTATTTTTAGAATAATAAATTTTCTTTGATTATAAGATTTAGAAAACTTTTCTGAGTGGAATATTTCTTGATGGATTTACGATAAAATTAAATAAAACGGTAGAAAAACTTCTCTCTTCCAATAACTAATATTATAATTAAAATACCTATTCTGTCCGTGGAATTGTTACGAAAATTTGACCAATTAACAGAAGTAAAAGCTCAAATAAAATGGCTGGTCTTTAATGTCCTTAGATTACAGCCTAATCAAGATGGTGGTAGAGCAGAACATCCTTTAAAATCTATTGCTGCACTTATACGGTGGTACTTGCCTGGGGAAGTACCACCGGGTGGTGGAACACAACATTATTATAAAATAAGATATACATGACCTTTTGGTTTTCCGGATGATCATTCCTTCTCTCTTCTTTTCCACTCCTTTCCTATCTTAATTCTTAATATGTTCATCCTATCCGCTTAATCAGTTTTGTCCGGATGTTGTACCGTATGCTTGTTCGTCATACTTTTCATAAAGAAGAAGACCGGATATATAGAGAAAAGCTATTAAAACATAATGAATGTACAAAAGGAAATGCTCAGAATGTACACATTATACATTGATGTACAAGTTTTTCAACAAACATATATTTTTTTTATTTTCTTTGTTCATTAGTTCACATATTACAAAAACTCTAGTTCCCACAATACGACAAACAATGTTGTGGGATACTAAGCTCACTTTAATTATTACAGGATAACTAATAAATAAATTAATTTAACAATAGAAAGCTAGGGAAGGACAAAAGTGCGTGTGTGCGTGCGTGCGTCTAAAAATATTACTAAAATTTAAGTTTCTTAAGATATGCACAAAAGTTATGCGAAAGTATTTAACAAAGAACTTAAATATTTAGTATATATACGAGGGAGCGTTTTTATATTCGCGGAATTCGGGGGCAAAGGGTCCAAATAAAAAAACCAAATTATTTTTCCTTTTCAATATATTCACCTGCAAGACGGATACATTTT
>JAOCPS010536873.1:0-11375 GCA_025505425.1 Graphium colonna
TCAAATGCTGCTTCAATCAAGAGGAAAATGGAATACGCCTTCAAATCCTATCTCTGCCGTTATTATTATCACTGATAATAAACTTCCGCTATCCCAGACTCTCGATGTCGTTTTATCCACTCACTTTAGTCATGGTGGCATCTGTAGAGTGGTTTCAGTAAAAACCGTGACCGACGTCTTCAGAAGACCTGTCTTCCGCCTATTCGTCTTACCTTCGCAATAAATCGCACTATTGCCCCTCGATATCCGCTACATAATCCGCTTATAGATCCTATACCTTTAGTTTATAATTACACTGTCCCTTAAATTTCTTCTCTTGTAAAAACCTAGGGTTTCAGGCCGGGAGCAATGTTTGCGCCACCAAGTAAGTGGCACTTAAATATTATTATACCCACATTTTGAAAAATATGTATATATATATATATATATATATGTATATATATATATATATACATAAATTCGCTTCCTCGCTTCAAGCAGCTATCAAAGAACGCAAGTTGGGAAAGAAGACAGAACTGCAGCTTGAAGACGGTTTTTGGAAGATCCTGCGAGTAAGCAGAGAGTGGTCAGTTTAGTCCAATTATTGTTCCACCTTTCTAAGATTTCGCTTCATGCGCCCCCGTATAATGTGGCCAAGTTTTTTATTAATTATTTTGCCCGCCACGTGTTGATGCGATGGATTCTTATGGTTTGGTTGCCGTGTCAACATATTGCTCGCTCCGCTTTTATTTTAATAGCCGCTACGCGCCCTTTACAATGTAATATTACATATTTCTGCTCTATATACTCACAACATAACATTAGCTCTAACACCAGATTTGCGTCACTCAATGATGATCACGTTGTTAAGACATTTGTTGTGTGCCCACAGCTCAAGGTATAAGCTATATAAGACATAAGCTCGAAAAAGATGTTATAACATTATTGGAACGAATTGACATAAACAAATCTGTTGGTCTGGATAGTATTCTCCCGGTTTTTATATCAAATTGCGCCAAAAGCTTAACTATCTCTATATCAATTCTCTTTTGTATCGTTCATTTGGATGTTGGTGGATGAAACATCAATTCGAAAAAAAAAGATAAAAAAAAAACCTGCGTCGATAATTTTATACCCAAAGGCGAGCGCCTGGACACTGAACTACCAGGGCTCTATTATTAATTATTATACGGCTATTATTGTTAATTATTAAGTAAAAAAAATATTTTTATAAAATTTTACCAAGCAATATTTTCTGATTACTGCGCAGTTATTATTGCTATATAGCTCGGAGAAATAGGTTATAATTTTGCTGCGAAAAATAAAGGCTTCACGAAATTTTTAAAATTAATTTACTGGACTTGGAATATTATCATCATGCCCAAAAGGATTTAAGACCTTATCTATGTTTTATAGGATGACCAGAGGATATGATTTAATCCCGTAATGAGGGTAAGAAGTTTGTGTTGTTATTTTCATGTTGAAGTTGGAAATGTGGACCGATCACTCGATTGCCTAATAAATAAGATGATCCATATAAGTAATGGGCATGTAAAAATTCAGTCTTACGCCTTATCTGTTATCAGTCGTGTCGAATACTGAGTTTGAGCAAAACCTTTTTTGTTACATGCAAATTGGCCACTTACAATTACAATGATATTTTACAATTGGAAAAATAAATAAATGTTTTTATTATTGCGTTTTGAAGTTGACAAGTCGATAAACGAAATAGTTAACGTGTAAAAATATCTTACCGTAATTTATCATAACTTTCGCTGGGGTTTATCTAAAGATAAGTGTCGGAACGAGCTTGTTGCTAGAGTATGATTTTTTTTAATAGGAAAGAGGCAAAAGAGCAAGCGGTTCACCTGCCAGCAAGTGATTACCGCCGCTCATGGACTACCGCAACAACAGAGGAATAACATGAGCATTGCCAGCCTTTAAGATAGGAGTACGCTCTTTCTTCAAGGTCTCTAAGTTGTATCGGTCTGGAAATATCGCTGGCAACAATTAATTCCACAATGTATGTCAAAATGACGACAAAAACGTATTGCGATGGACTGCCAACCATCGAGGTGGTATCGATAGCATTTGGTGGATTGTCACGTCGAACAAACTGTGTAGCAGATATTAATCCGAACAATTCTGAACATTCCCCGTGGTAAATGCGGTATTATATGCTTAGAGATGCAGCATCTCTTTGCAATGCCAGTGAATCGAGCCGATCGGAAAGGACTGGATCATCGACGATTCGAGTAACTCGACTTTGGATGCAGTTGGTAAAGGGATGCTCCAGCCCAAAGGTGAGAACAGTATTCATAGTAGTAGTATGTGTGTAGCGATACCGTTTTTTTTATTTTACCATGGGCAAAATCCTTTGTGGATCCCCCGTCACCATGTGGGTATGTAGCAGTGGTATGTGGGGTTACCCAACCAAAACGTGGTTACCCACTAAAAAACCCACGTTTCATCATTCGCTGTCGCTATGCTGGGGACACGGGAACAAGAAAAGCAATCTTCCGCGAACTTCTGCACGACCGTGACCTTATCACAGGCCTATCCACATCAGGTGTTAAATCTGTCCGTCCTGCCACATGGTGCTGTTCCGAGCACGTTATAATGGTTGGAAGTGCCTACCGAAGTGCGGACGGAGATCATGTCATTATCCGGGTGAGTGGTCAGCAGAAGGTCCAGCAGGTAAGACATATGATCCAAGACATCTGGGCATTGTTACCGTAGTGAACAGATCTCCCTGCGTGATCGATGGTGCGTGATCCAAGCCATTCAGCGTGATGTGCGTTGAAATCGCCAAGGATCACTATCAATGCGGAGGGTATCCGCTGCAGCATGGAATCTGTAGCCATCTGGACGTGGTCAATGAGTCGATCAGTTTCGGTATCACCGCTATGAGACCTGTACAGGCACGTATAGGTGCAAAGATGGTCGTTGCAATCAACTCGTAGCCACACACATTTTCCTGCGTGAGGCACAAATGCGTATTCTTATCTGTACCCCGAGTAACCGAGATAGGAGATGTCGGCTGGATAAGATATCTGAGTCTCGGTTAAAAAGAGAAAGGCCAGCTTTGCCGTCTCAAGGTGGTAGTGGATGGTACTAACATTAGTCTAATGTGGGGAAAATCCACAGCAAGTGTGGTAAGGAGTGCCAATGGTGTTTTTCTCTGTTTGCCTCGGACAGTAAAATAGAGCGGTTATCCCATCAGAACACGCAGGGCTGCCTGATCACCCACGCTCAGGCAATGTCACGCTCTTTGACCGTGGACGCCCAGTGGGGATTCTCCAGAACTTCTGGTCCCCCCCTGGGGTATAAGTTCTACCTCTACCGCTTTCAATGCGGGATGGAGAGGGGGAATTGGCAACCGGCCACCTGCACTCACCGGCCTAATACAGGAGCTCTTAAAAAAAGAGCTCCTATTTCACGATAGTGTCCCGTGACGTCGTGGTACTTACCCGCGTCGAACCGTGCCCTCGGCAGCAGCAAAAGCTACTGTTGGGTCTTTCACCGTAAAGGATGATATTAAAGCACCAAGACCAACGACAATATATTGCTGATATGCGGAGTTTCGACATGGTCGTGTCTCTACTACTACCGTACCCTCATGACCAAAAAGACTAGTGTCACGAGAAAATGTCGTCATTGTGCAATATATGATAAGAGATGACAGACATGTGACATTTGATCAGATTTGACAGACAGGGCAACTGTAGGCACCTGAATGATTACAATCCAAACTATTTTGCATAGTCAGTGAGGTGTTCAAAATTTGTTTACCGATGGGTACTCTATGGATTTTAGAAGGACGAAAAAGGGCTTATTTTATTTGGTCGCGATAAAGTCTGAAAAGCTACAATGAAGGACAGTTAAAAGCCTTGCATTATATCATCTCCAGCGATGAATTGGAATGGTTTTATTCGTATGGGCCTGAATTAAAGCATCAATCGGTAGTTTGGCTGTTTGAAGGCGTTATCGAGCATTCTCGTCGTGTATCCACGAAAAAGGTCGCTTAGTTTGTTTCTAAAAAGGCTGTTATCGCTTATTGGAACACCTCTATTTGTTTACCAAAGATGATGCGCGAAATTCGCAGTGGCAATCTGACACGTCGCGTCATCTTAAATCACTATAATTTGTTGCCCGTAAAACATAATATTCTTTGAACCATAAAAACATTGAGTTGATGAACCATCCTCCGTACACTCCTGATTTGACTCCAAAAATTTTTTTACATTTCCTAGAATTAAAAATATACTGCATGATTAGCGGTTTTACGACTTAGGTGCCGCCGAGGGAGCCTACAGATTGGCCATTTTGGCATCGCCTTTTTCAGATTGGAATGACTGCTTTATTTAATGGTTTGAAGGAACACAATACTTCACTAATCGCAAGGGGTCCTACTTTACTACTTTGTAACTACATCTTCACGCCCAGGGTTGACGTTGAGGTAATACCTAGACATTGAGTCAACCTTTTGTTGTCTTGATTTAAAAAAATCCTTTACAACAGCTGCCTTGTATGGAAGCGACTGTATGTGGATGTTTCGGACTACAGAACCGGATACCCATTTAAAAATACATATGGCAACCCTTTGGCCTTTTGTAAAACTTGGAATTATGATAAGATTCCATGACTCCGGCCTGAACCCGGAGTGATTTTTGCTTTATTAAATTTTCTCCTAATATTGTTGTGTTGTATTTAGCACAGTACCTCAACGAGGTGGCACATATCCCATATATATCGCAGGGTTCCTATTATCAGTGAAGAAGGTTTAGGCCAACCTCTTTCTCCTTGTTCTCCATCTGCGGATTTGTAGGGCGGAAGTTTTTACTGTTTTATTTGTTTTAAGCGCAGTTCCCTAAAACAATTTTTATTTAGAAAGGATGAAAAACGAGCTGACGGTTCACCTGATGTTAAGTGTAGTGTGTGAGTTTTGCATTTGCATTGTCTACCTGGAAAAATGGACAAAAAAATTTTATTGGACATAACGCGTAAGGAAAATATTAAGGATTTGGGGAGAGGAAAGGGTAAGGAAAATAATAGGAAAGAAATGGTCATCCAGCAACCCAGAAAATGTGTAATTCTGTGGGCAAGCATGGACGTGGGAGAGGAGCTAGAGCTGTGAAAGTACTCTGTTAAAATGCTCCACCATCTCAAAATTTGGTATTTTAATCTGCTGAAAGTAGTTGAATGGAAACATGCTTCATTTCCTCGAAATACAACTTGAATGCAATATTAGCAATATTTGAAGAACTCGTATGTGTGTAAACAATTAAGTTAAAAAATATTGAATAAATGTTTTACACGTATATTCTTTATATTTAATGACCTTTTTTACGTTTTAAATTAATGCAAACAAATAAAAGAAGCAAAGTTATAAAACGTACTGTAAGATAGCTGTGTAAGGATTATTCTTCATAATAATGGCATAGGACACTCACATAAGTTAAGCTACCTCTTTTCATAGGATAATGGTTGTATCAGTATTATTCCACATATTGTAACTTTCTTAACAATTGGTGTTCTTAATTTGCCTTTTACTGCTAAGCAGGTATTCTGCATCTCGAAAGTTCATCTCATTATGTAACGATTGCTTAAAGTAAATGCTATATATTTTATTTTATCTACAATTACCTCGGCAGAGGTAGAATATTTCAAAATTAATAACATATTTCGTAGCAGAAACATAGTATTATTACTTCTTTAGCTCGCTCACTATTTTTTTACGTTTTTAACTTTATTAATTAATTATTAATTTTCTTCTTCAAGAGCCTCTTCGACTAGTGAAGGTTGGCAGTCAGTTTTTGTTGTTTTTCTGTCTCTTGCGAGGCTAAACAGATGGGTGGCACTCGCGATTCCCGTCCACTCCCTAATAATTCGAAGCCAATATTTTTGCCTGCAGTCGACACGTCTTTTTTCGGCAATTTTGCCCATCATAATGAGTTGGAAAAGCCCATATTTCTCATATCTCAGCATGTGACCCTAATATGCAACTTTTCTTTTTTTGATAGTTTGCCAAAGTTCGCGGTGACGATTGATTCGATGGAGGACTCCGTCGTTAGTTACCTTTTGAGCCCAGCTGATCAAATCTCAAATGCATCTACATGTTTTCTGAGATCTTCTTTAAGAGTCTAAGTCTCACATCCGTAAATAAGTATAAGCAAGATGTAACAGTGAAGTAGACGTTTGCGTAATGCAATATTTAAGTTACGATTTGCTACCACTTTCTTTATACTTTGAAAAGCATTGCGGGCAACTTCTATACGGAATTTAATGTCTGTATCACTATCCTATTCTTTAGTAAGTCAAGTGCTGAGATATTTACATTTTTGCACCTCGTCAAGTACTCGGTCCTCAACTCGTATCACAGGATTTAAATTTGGATTGCGAGACACTACCAAAACCTTCGTCTTTTTTGTTGTAATAACTAGATCGGTATCATGACTATACTTACATACATGGTCATTCGATTTAATCGGCAATAAATTTGGACGATTCTAAAAATTTGATAAACAAAAAATATTTGCAACCGGCGACTCAAAAACATCTATGGCTCAATGTTAAATTGTGCACGCATTTTGCATAGGAAAGCTTCAATCATGATTTTTCCTGCATTAGTTATTTCTTTATGAAACAAATCTCTTTTATATGAATCTTTACACTTTATTAAATCCTTAGTAATTTTATTATTCATGAAATTCCACTGGCATGTAATTACTATACGAGTATGTATTGTGTATAATAAAATACAAAAAAGAACTTGAAATTTCCAATAAGCTAATAGTCGCCACCATAATTATCTAGAAGGATTTCTAGTACTTACAGTAATGTTTAAATTGTTATTATATCTTTTGTTTAGAAATACTTCTGGATATCCACCAACATGGTGTTTTTTTTGTGCATACGTTGTTTTTTAACCTTTAAATTTGTTATCGCCAAATATTTCTTGCATTGTAAGCATGCACAAGCAAATACAAAGAATCGCCATTTTTTACTTATTCATTCAATGACTATATCATGTAGAAACATGTACTGATGTTATCATTTCCGGATTAGCTTATTAGAACATTAAGTAATGGCTTAGGGCATCATGTCTAGAGGGGTATCATGTAAAGCATAAAAAATTGCTATCACATAAAAAGTAACGCTGTTCAAAATCCGCACGTTTTAAATTGGCTAGTGCTTAAAAATTAAATTAATATAATTATTATAATAAATTTAATTTAAAAAGAAAACAAAGAGGAATGATATGAAAAGAAACACCAGTAAAATTTTTATTCCTGACTAAAATAGCCGAAGTCCTTAAAGTTATGTGTCACGATAAAACTTCAGAAAGCAGTCCACATTGTAAAAATTTAGTAAATTCATCAGTTTTATTTACATATCAAAACAAAACGTCACATTTAATCGTCACATAAAAACCCAAAAAAAAAAAATACTAAATACCATACAGCGTTTCCAAAAGTGAACACGGTTCTGAGTATATATTTAATGTTTGATATCATACTGCATAACGAATCAGTCTTTTTTTAAACTGGAAACGATAAAAATTGCTAAAAATTGTTAGTTTAATGCTATGTAGCCTAAGTAGAAAACAGGTCTTATATTCGCAGTTCCAAATAATGGAAAAGATAACTGACACCGTTGAAGAGTTCCCATTATGTGTAGTAAATCTTGGCTTTAGCATCAGACCATTACAAAAATAACACTGATGTATTGAAATTAAAAACATTTAAAATATTTAAGCCAATTCATTGCCCATTAAAAGAGATCCTCCTGCGAAGAGGAGATAGAAGATCTTGGCTTCAGATCACTCGGTCAGTCGGTTTAAAAAAGCATCAGGTTGGAATGAAAATATTGCTGAAATTTTTAGTTAGACGTATATAAAATCAAATCGGTGGTTACTACCGTTAGAGCTTACATCTTCGGTGGAGTATAACTTTAGTATTAGGTTTAGGTAAAATTTAAGCTGAGTAAGATAAATTTGTGCACCTACCTTTATATTTTCTATGCTACAATAAGGTATACTGGTAGAGAATGCTCTAAGCATTAAGTCCGCCTACGTAATAAAATTGTGCCATAAGTTTGAATAAAAAAATTGTTACAATAATTTTAAATTATTGCTATGCTGTATTCGCTAGGGTGAACATAAATTACGGAAAATTGTTAAGCTTTAGATTATATTTACTCAGTGGCAAATAAATATTAATTTTTAACAACATTTTTATATAGGATCTCCACATGTAATATCTTAAAGTATTGAAGGCGACTCACCAATCACCTTGTATTGAGTACAGAATAGTACATCCATTTAAAATAAACAAATGCTGCAAACAATCAGTACATGAGACAATCAAAGATGATTACCAAATACGATCTTGAAGCTACTATTTAAAATATAGAACTTTCTGAAAGCATTGCCATCGCACTTTGTAAAATCTTTTTTTTTTTGTTTATAACATAAATATTGTATTAATTTTGCCCTTTTTTAATTTTAACTTCACTATTTTAAGATTTATTTAAATGTTAATAACACTTTCATTATATGTGCCAAAATTTGTGCAAGCTTTTCTGTGTTGATGTTGAATGCTTCTAAAAGCGTAAATTACAGTTTTTGATTATGGTCAGTTTATATTTTATAATCTTTATTGTGACTTATTACATTTAAGATAATGAAATTCATGCATACTCGTATAATTCAGATATTTATTACTTACACTGAATTTCTGTACTAAAAGTGACCACAAAAGCTTTACGTAAATTGGGTGGCTGTGGCTTGCTACTATACAAATTTAGAATGGACTCCCTAGTTGTTAAATTTTAGCAAGTTACCTGTACGTACACTTAATAGCTTTGTTGGTTTATTTCTATAGTGCAGTTATTCGAAATAATGGATTTCGTTACCAAGTCACAAATAAGACTGGAAACTAAAGGCCCCACTCAATATGAAGTATAATGGTGAGGCTAACAATTGTGACTTAGAATTAAAATAATTCATTTAGTTACGTAAAATAACTCAGTATAAATATTTGCTCAATTTAAATTGATAATTCTCGAATATTCTCGTAAATTACTTTCTGGATGCAACGATGACGACCAAGCTAATAAATAAGTCAATTTATACTAAAATATTATTGACAATACTCAAAATTAAAGTGAAAGAGTACATGTGAATATATTGAAAGAAAAAAATGAGGTTTCACATGGCCTTCTTAGTAACAAGCAATTTGGCTTTATGAGAAGTTGAAATAACAGATACAAGGGTTTGGTTTGTAGAGTTGTGTAAAGTAAATTTGAAGCTTGGGAATCATTGCAAGATTTTTCAGGTATATTTTGTGACGTAATGAAAGTATTTGATTGCGCGCAACACGAAACATTGGTTAGGAAATTAAGCCAATATGGGATGAGAAATGCCGCTAAAATTGAGAGGGTAGATGTGAATGGCAAGAGACCTCTCGAGGCCCTGGTATTAACCAGGACCATATTTATGTGGTCCCGCAGGTCCTTCGTCGTCATCTTGGTCCTTTTCTCTTCCTCATCTACATAAATTATGTGCCATATTTTGTTTATAACGATAATGAGATAGTATTATTTACTGACGATATTTCTTCGGTATTCAAAGTTAAAAGGCGTGCCTTAATATTCTTTTAAAAGTGGCACATTTATACAGTGTAAATAATTTGTAACTAAATAATTAGCGGACAAAATGTGTAAAATCTACGACTTGCAATAATAAAGATGTAAAATGAGATGTTATTTGGATAGGACGCGTTGAACCTTGTCGAGTCGACGGTATTTTTAGCAATTTCTAACACATAACGATGTACATAATCATCACAAGACTGGGGAGGATAAGTAAATCTTTTTTAACGGTATTATATAAATTTTTACAACAAAATCCCAGAAAATGTTCAAAATTATTCGGTTCATAAATTCAAAAAAAGTATGAAGACATGTTTGTGTGTTAAAGGTTATTATAAAATTAAAGATTACTTGATAGGTATAAACTACTTGCTTCAGGCTTTTTCAAGTTAAAAGAAACACATTGTATGTTAAATATATTATAAAAAAATGCTGATTAAAAAATGTGTTGGTTCCGCTGAGTTTCTTACGCCGGTTCTTCTTATGTATTAAAGGAGGTAGGTTATGCATATTTCTTAAAATTGTTATACAATGTAAAATACTTTTTTAGCTATTCTGGTTTTAATTACAATATTAAAATACTATTTTATGCTAAAACTTCACCGTTCAGAGGCTATAACTCTATTTTATTCGTACTTTCCCCTTTTGAATATGGTAATAAGGCTTCGTATAACGTCTTCTAATGATTTAGCGATACTAACTAAGTTATGAACGACGGTCTTCTTCTACGCTTTTTATTTATTTTTTATTTTTATGTGAATGTTAAACTCTTGTATATTTTTGTAATGACATTTCAATTTTGTATCTTATCATTCACCAATGGTGCGAAATAAATTAAATTTTTATTTTTAATAATAATATATTTTCATATTTTAATGTACGATATAAAACTATTTTAGACATGTGCTCAGAATGTGATTTAATCGAATTACTTTAAGTTTACTGTTCAGAATCATTAAAAATATAGTTGCCTTATATATAGAAAATATAACAAACGTTATAATATATTTTTAAATCTTAAAGCGATTTATTTCGAAACATTTCGCGAACCGATTAATAAGAGAAACCGCTTGGAATAAGAAAAAGTTTTCGTTGCGTAAAATGACGGGGTGGAAAACTTCTCTACCCTTTTCCTATCTCTAATAAGAGTTTAAGTTTCTATCGCATTAAATATGCAGAACATATACAGTATACTAAAATTTTGTATCATTGCAACATATTAGTTAAAAATATACTGTGACTTGTATACATAATATTTTTACAATACTTATGAGTTTAAATAAAGCCCGGTTAGTAAAGTTCTTTAATTAAAGCAAAAGAAACTAATGTTTATTTAATGAACCCACCGTGCTAATTACGTTCACAAATTCTACTACTTGGAGAGCGAGCTAAACTAATGTCCTTCCCCATCAGCAATTCAAATTATACCTTATTATTTCTTCAAATGAAAAAGGGAATCTTTTTTGGAAAGTTAATTTATTAACATTTTTAACGTAGATTATACATCTCATTTCATTGTGACAGCATACATTATCAATACATGTGGAGGACAAGTTAGTAACACAAGTTGGTTCAGAGAAGATATTTATTAATTATTAAATAAAATAAAATAATTTATTCAGTAAATGTTACATACAAAATAAAGACAGGGATGGCGTCTCCTTCTAAGTAATTGAACTTGTGTTAGGAGACTCCGCTCTTCCATAGCACTTACATAACAAAATGTACGTAAACATATGCGA
>JAOCPS010536984.1:0-11375 GCA_025505425.1 Graphium colonna
CGGCATCCCCAAAAGTCATGCATACTTTATTTTATGCCGACTTTACAAAGGGCGGTGGCACTTCCCCGGACGAGCGTCACCTTAAAAGTGCAGCAAAAGCTGTGAAAGGATGTTATGCTCTACCACCTGTAAAAATGAAATAAAAAATGAAATGAAATAAAAAAAAGTCTTATATGCAAGACATAGAGTTGTTTTTTCAAGGAAATATTCAATTCTATCCAATTTCCCAGGTTGACAACGCACTCATAACTCTCCGGATGTTGCGTGTGTCTATGGGCGTAGGGATCACTTACAATCAGGTAAACCGTTTGCTCGTTCGTCTTTCTTGTATATATATAAAAAATATGATAGAAGTTTTTCTATGTAAAATTTGTGAAGAGGACGTATTTGAGATGCTGATTGTGTATATCTAGGAGAAAATATACACGGTGACTGGTGACTCAATTTCAGTACTCGAAGACGTTATATGTCGGGATTATATAGAATAAAAATATTACTAAAAGTAAATATGGATTTATCACTGAGTAAACATGATATATGGCGGACATGGCGTGGTCGGAGTGGCGTGAAGGCGTTTGGGCGGTCGACGACCTGCGGCGCCCACAGCAGATCGACGTTTAATTTATTTATTGGAAAATTTGGTCAAAAACTATGTTCCAAATTTTATTACATAAATATGATGACAATCTAGTGCCGAGTGCTCTCCCTTAATATCGTTAGTGAGTCACCGCTCACCTTTACATCTATGCATCATCACTTATTTAGCTTTTTAACCAACCTTTGTACACGTCCTCACCTCGAAATAGTCTGCCAGCGCCCGCCTGGGCCCGTCGGGCGCGGGAGCAAGGTACCTCTCCGTCGCAGCCGCTGCTAATGCCGCATCACGCCATCTAGCGGCGCCACGCGCGTCCCAGCGTAGCCACGGCGCCAGAAGAGCTGCTAGCTGGGGCCACACCAGCGACGCTGGCGCCCAGGGCACTGGAATGACGTCTTATCTAAATGAATTGCTCTACTGGAGGAATTAAACTGGTTTGCTCATAAGCTGGTAGAGCATAACGTACTTTCACAGCTTTTGCTGTACGTCTACTGCCCCGCTCACTCGGGGAAGTAACACCGCCCTTTATAAAGTCGGCATAAAATAAAGTATGCATGACTTTTGGGGATGCCGGATGGCTATGTCTGCTCTTGTCTTTTTCCACCCCTATCCCCTCTAATCCTTAATCCTGACTCCATCCTATCCAATTAACCTATTTTATCCCATTCCTCAGGTTGACAACGCACTCACAATTCTCGGGATGTTGCTTGTGTCTATGGGCGATTTGATCGCTAACCATCAAGAGAACCGTCTGCTTGTTTGTCTTCCTTTCCATAAAAAAAGAAAAGAACTTGGAGCCCGCGATTTATTCATAATTTTTTTCTCATTTACCTAAATATCTTATAAACTACGGAAGCAATTTTATTGCCTAACGAACTGCAAAATTGTATTCATAACACGTTTCAAATTTAATTCAAATTGGAACGTTCGTTCGTGTTATCGGGGAGCATACAAGCATAAAATGTCTTACTTATTGACTTCATTCGCTTGATCAATAATTGAATATTCTTAATTTATGGACACGTTCATCCCATAATATAAAACAAATCGAAAAGTATGCATTTTATAATGTTTTTTTTATAGAGTCTCATTGATAAAATCGAAGTCCTACTCGCATAGACAATCGCGCACCGACAGTTCTGTACATTACAAATTTCCTATATTATTTTAAAAACTAAAAACTTTTTATTCTTATAAGTTTTTCTTATATCTATAGGTAAAGAAAAAAAAATCACTTTTTTACGCCCAATAGTTTCGAAAATAATGAAAGCAAATATTAAATTTTTGCCGTTTTTTTTTTAAAACTGAAAAACTGTTCATTTTAAAATTAAAAAAATCCTTTCATTTCATATATCACGCGTTACAGTTTACAATATTTTTTAAAATTTTTGAATTTATCTTCTGAGTATGGCTGAAAATTTATTTATTTTGTTGCTGACTTACATCTTCCGCCTAGCCTTTCCCAAGTTACTTGGGGTCGGCTTCTAATCCACCCAAATATTACCTGAACTTCAGTTTACGAAGAGCGACTGGCATGCGACCTCCGCAACCCGAAGGGATAAACTGAATTCGAAGGATGGATAAGTTGTCAGGATATTTGAAGGCACTGACATCCTATAACGCCTGCCAAAGATGTTCTTGACAACCGGGACCGACTTTTTACATGCCCATCCGACGCATGGATTATCTTTCTTTTCAGGCAATCGGGTGATCAGCCCGCATTGCCCTAACCCAACCAAGAAACAACAACACAAAATCGTTATTCCCCGCGGGGTTCGAGCCCACGACCTCCGGTTTGTAAAGCAAGCCCCCATACCACTAGGCTACGGAGGCGGTTAATCAAATAAATAATATATTTTTTTAAATTATAAAATTATATTTTTATTCAATTTAAACTTCGTATCTGGATATGTTTAACGAAATACAAACCTAACGCCATCCCGGCCATTTGCTTTTGCAGCTCGTCCTCATCTCCATACATCGATTGTCCGCCGGCGCTTCCGAGGCTCAATCCATTTTGCGAATCCTAAGAAGCATTACCAATACATGTATCATAATTTGTAAGTAAAGTAATAGAATTCAAAATAAAATAAATAAACAAATATGAAGTCCTCCTGACCGAATAACGGCCACGGCGGCAAATCTACTCCGAGATTAGCCAACTACGCAGGAGATATTATAGTGCACAAATGTACGCGCAAACACAGGTGCACTATCTATTCCTTTACTCTCACAGCCCGATGAGACGGATATCCGACACGACCGGAGAGAGATCAGGCGTACGACCGACTTTTTACATGCCCATCCGATGCATGGATCATCTTTCTTTTCAGACAATCGGGTGATCAGCCCGCACTGCCCTAAATAAACCAATAAATAACAACACATAGTCATTGTTTCCCCGCGGGATTCGAACCCACGACCTCCGTTTTAAAAAGCAAGGGCCTATACCACTAGGCTACGGAGGCGGTTAAAAAATAAATTCGAAAATAAAATAGGTGTATAAACAATAACTTTCGACGACCAGGCAAAATGACAAGAAGACTAAATTCTAAAACAAAGTTAGCTTTTTGCTTTTACTTTTTCGTCCGTTCCGTCCGCAGGTTCTAGGAGTCCGGACAACCGAGCATTTGAAAAATATGTTTACAACGACCTCGCTACAAAACAATAAGTTATTTCATTTGTTATTTTTGTTTTTTTTTTTACAATAACAATATTTTTATATTACATAAACTGCTTTAATTCAAACGGAAAAGGTCACAAAATATAACTCTGAACGAGGTTTTACCTTTAAAAATATTTTGAAATTATAAATAGAATTGATTTATTCCACATAGCCACCATATTGAGGAAGATATTTTAAGTTGTAATTAGCCCAAAGATATATTTGAATATTTTTGGTTAAAGGGAATTACACCTTAATACGATACGATAGAGTTCAAACATGAAAGAAGCTGGCGGGTCGTAGGTCGTTGAGTTGTATAAAAATGATATTTTGAAAATAGTCACCAAAGCCCTTTATCGCATTTGATCCATTCGCCATAACACTATCCAGGTTTGCACAAAGAAACCTAAACCTTATTACAACACAATAAGATCGAACTTTAAACTGGGGCGGCAGGTGCGGCGGCGGTTCGTGTAAATGCTATATTCCTTTAGACACATTTAACACAACACCTTCCACTTATCGTCAAAGCAACATAATCCCTATCACTACATAATAAGGTCGAACCTTAAACTGGGGCGACCAGTGCGGCGGGCGTTCGTGTAAATGCTGTATTCCTTTAGACACATTTTACATAACACCATCCACTTATCGTCAAAGCAACCTTAGCCTTGTCACTACATAATAAGGTCGAACCTTGAACTGAGGCGGCCGGTGCAGCGGCAGTTCGTGTAAATGCTATATTCCTTTAGACACATTTAACACAACACCATCCACTTGTCCTCAAAGCAACCTAAGCCTTATCACTACATAATAAGGTCGAACCTTAAACTGGGGCGGCTAGTGCGGCGGGCGTTCGTGTAAATGCTATATCCCTTTAGACACATTTTACATAACACCATCCACTTATCGTCAAAGCAACCTTAGCCTTATCACTACATAATAAGGTCGAACCTTGAACTGGGGCGGCCGGTGCAGCGGCAGTTCGTGTAAATGCTATATTCCTTTAGACACATTTTACATAACACCATCCACTTATCGTCAAAGCAACTTAAGCCTTATCACAACACAATAAGGTCGAACCTTGAACTGCGGCGGCTGGTGCGGCTGCGGGTCGTAGGCCGTCGGGTAGTGCTGGTAGCCGTACGCGTCGCCGGCGTACTCCCCGCGTGGCGACGTCACGCAGTAGTGACGGCCCAGTTGTTCCAGCGAGGCAGAGTCGTACCTATAATTTGTTAATAATAATAATAAATCTCTATTTTTTCGCACAATACATATGAATTCAAAGTAAGGTAATACATGATAATAGTTAATGTAAAGCCTTGGGAGATTGATGCGCCAAACTAAGCTCTAGGCTCGTATTTTCGTCTTCTTGTATCAATTACAAAGGTCGTATTTAGCTTGCAACGCAACATCTCTTGATATTCCTAAAGTACAGTTCTAGTGCATTAGGGTACCGGGTGGTAGACGCTATTTCCTTACCTCTTTCTTTTTCTACTTATTCCTTTTTTCAATCTAAATATAATATATTCTCATCCACTATCCTTCGTTGGTTTTAGTATCCTCTGAATACGGTACCGCACAAAATCGAATCTGCCGAGATCAATTACTTTAAAGTTTACAACGTAACCCATCATTTTGATCTTAAACTCAAATTTTGAAAGCACGTTATTCCCTTTTTTCTAACCTTATAACCTCCTTTATTTTTTGGAGTCAGTTAAAATATTATGACTGTTTTAAAGGACAATGCCCTAAAGTGGTACCAAAAATTCTCATGCATCAAAATGAAGAAAATTTAATGCATCAAGATGTTTTGATAGTACGTATTTAATCTTGTTATTATAGTAACTATATCTTACGACATTACGCTACACGGAGTTCATTTCCAAACAGGGAATTTAATTTAGATTATAAAATAATTAATTTTTCTTTACCAATATGTCGTTTACACAATCGGTTACAGAGATAAAGAATGCAACAGAAACTACTTTCGAATCAATTTCATCAAATATCTCCGAAACCAGTTTTTTGATTACGAAAAAAACTTCTGTAAGTGTTATTATTATAAGTCTAGTCTCCAAAAAATTTCTAACTATTTTTTATGGAGAAGGAGGCAAACGAGCGAACGGCTCTCCTGATGTTAAGTGATTACCGGCGCCCATGGACTCCCGCAACACCGGAGGAGTGACAAGAGCGTTGCCGGCCTTTTAGATAGGAAAACGCCCATTTCTTGAAGGTCTCTAACTCATATCGGTCCAGAAATACCGCTGGTGACAATTGATACAACCTGGTACGGTATGGCATATAAAAATGGGCATTGTCCTTTCAAATTTAAAATATACAAACCTCTGTTGCAAGTGTAAGTTGTGTTGCGGCGGTAACGCGCCTGGCGAAGTGCTCCTTGGGGAAGCGCTGCCTCCACCCTCTACGTATTCCTGAAAATACATAAAAGAGAAACTCTAATCAAATGACAACACTACATAATATTTCTAAGACCTACGCGAAAATTCTACATTTCAAATTAAACAACTGCGGATATTATCGCGGTTTATATTTAAATTTCATCCTTGACTCGAACTCTTTACTGCGTTCATGGTCACGGGTAGGAGTACCTTTCTTAATTTAAATCGCTATACCTCACGACCTCCGTAGCCTAGTGGCATGGGCGCTTGCTTTACAAACCGGAGATCGTGGGTTCGAACCCCGCGAGGGGAAAACGACTTTGTGTTGTTGTTTCTTGGTTGCGTTAGGGCAATGCAGCCGATCGACCCATTGTCTGGAAAGAAAGATGATCCATGCATGTATGTAAAAAGTCGGTCCCGGTTGTCAAGAACATCTTTGGCGGTCGTTATAGGATATCAGTGCCTTCAAATATTCTGACAAATAATCCACCCTTCGAATTCAGCTTATCCCTTTGGGTTGCAGAGGTCGGACGCCAATCGCTCTGCTTAAAAACTGAAATTCAGGTAATATTTGGGTGGATTAGAAGCCGACCCCAAGTAACTAGGGAAAAGTCTAAGAGGAAGACATGATGTTGTTATTTATTTATCGCTTAACAAATTCGATATGCCTAAAGAGCCCACCCAAATAGGCTTTTTGTTTTAGGTTGACACCATTTTTGCGATTATTGCGGTCGCACTTACACTCGAGTGTCACAGCATGTTGCACTTTATTGACACCTTCTCTCGTATTGACGGATGAGGATAAGGACACAAACTGCACTCCGATTCATGCCATCTCGTAGCCAATAAAGGTCGATGCAAACTTCGTGACGGTACTGAATTTAGCTGCGCGCTTAATTCCGTTTTCAGATTAAATATTAAATTAATAAATCGAATTGAATTAATAAATTAACTAATTAGTATATTAATAAATGCTAGAGCATAACACATTTTCACAGCTTTTGCTGCACTTTTACGGCCGCGCTCACCTGGGGAGGTACCACCGCTCTATATAAAGTCGGCATAAAATAAAGTATGCATGACTTTTTGGGATGCCGAATGGCCATGTCTACCCTTCTCTTTTCCCACTACTTCTCCCTCCAAATCCTTAATCCTGCTCTATCCTTACCAGCTAACCTAATGTATCCAATTTCCCAGGTTGACAAAGCACTCGCGACGGAACCGTTTTACATTAGGTGAACCGTCTGCTGGTTTATCTTCCTTTCCATAAAAAAATCCCCGTTTACTATTTATTCCGATTTAACCAAATGTGAATGTAAAAAGGGTTATTTAAATCGTTACCTGCGCCATATACGCCGGCACCTGGGTCCCAGGCTCCACGAGGTACGCCGGCTGGGCTGGATACGCGGCACCGTAGTGGGCATAAGTGCCGTAGTGGGCACCGCCCGCGCCCGTGCCGTATACTCCACCACTGACCGACACCGAGTCCATCACCTAGAGAAACATAAATGAGTTAATACCAAATTTTATTTATCACTATCTATACAATAATAATTTTAATTCTTCATATATGATCCCCGCATGTAACATGCTCGTATATTACTGTATACATCGGAAAGTTTTGTTATATACAGATTAGTTAACCTATCCATTACTTGGGAGGGGGGGATGCTCCCACAGATTTCAAATTTTAAAACTTGCAGTTGTCATCAATCGAGATGAAATCTTTAAAATTGGACCAAAATACACATATTTGCTAAGTTTCATTAAGATCGGTTAAGTATGCCCAACATACCGGCATGGTCGTGATGCGGAATCGTACCCTAGGCATAGAAAATTACACATTCGATAATAGTAACAATATTTAAATAATATAGCTTGTAATTTAGCAGATTTTTTTTCTTAACCAGAATTTTACATAAAAATACAATATAAAAATAATATACTTTTCTATCCGTTCCCGAGCTATATATCAAGTTTCAAATATCAATTAAGCTAATAAATATTATACATGAACAGATTAATAAATTACAAACAGAAAATGTATATTATTCATAATTTTTACTATGCTCTGGAGACAAATTGAAATAGTTGTTAAAAGGACGATGCCCAATAGAGGTCCCAAAAAGTTACATGCATAAAAATCATTATTATAAAGTAATTATTTCCATAACTTTTTACGAAATTACTTTTCATGGATGTGATTTTTGACCAGGGATTCTAATTTAAAGTATAAAAAACAATGAAATATGTACATATATCACGTTTACTCCATCGGTCATAGAGATTTAGAATGCAATAAAAATACATTTTCTATGAATCGATTGTATCGGATATATCAAATACCTTCGAAACCCAGGTTTTATTAACGAAAAGAACTTCTATAGATGTTAATATAATAAGTTTAGTCTGTAAAGACGGTTCTTTCTTGATGCAACTTGGTACTATGGGCATTGTCCTTTATCTTCGAAGACATTAAATAAAAAAAAGTGTGTGTCTTTATCTACGCACGGAAGAAATTTTGGCCTAACTTGATAAAAATCTTTTTAAAAAGTTTTATCTTTCGCGTTACTCCACGTTTCTTGAAAAAACGACACTAATAATAGAAAAAAGGGTATTTTAATTAGCAAGTTTTATTATAACGCATTATCTAGTTAAATAAAGTTTATTTAAATATCATATACACTACATGACATGACATGACATGACTGGCTTACTTCATAATGGTGTGCGCGCGCGTATTGTAAAAATGTAATCTCTAGCTAACTTCATACTGTCGTTCGGTTTGCGCGCGCATCTTAAAAATGCGCCAATAGTAGTATAACTTCAAAAAATTATTTATATACCTCTAAAAAAGTATTGTCAATTTAAACTATTGGGTATATTTTTATACAACTCGACAAACTTATGCACTTACAGTTGTCCTAACCAAATGTATGGAGTCAATCGCAAAGTGAAATTTGTCGGTATTTATTCTGTCATGCGACAACGGCGGAAAACTTGCTTGTTTCAAAGACTAAATAAACAGTACACCTGCACCTAACAGACGAATGTACTTAGAATTAAACAGCGACCTAACGACGGCCGGAATCAGGTCATGTACCGCAGCCACTAATTAAAAACTTTTAATTAATATATCGAACTTGTTCTTGGATGTGACTATGTTAACCTGTAGAGGGCTCGTATAACTAAATAGGTTAATTTATTACTGCGAAATTACGTATTTCTAATTATGCAAAGGGAAAATGTCAATACTGTTTCATACAAGTTACAAGAATAATTATCATAGTATATAATAAGTTATATACTATGACTAATTATTTAAAATCAAATGAAAGTGCAATATCACTGTATAAATATGTATCTTCAGTTGATTTCATTGGATTTCATTTTTTTATTTAATAGTTGCTAATACTAGCTAACAAAACAAGTAACTTACAAAACAATAAGCAAATATATACAGGACTGGTAAGTTGCTTCCAATACTTTAGAATGTTATATGTGGGGATGATACATCAAGAATAAAAGTATTATGAAAAATAAATATTGCTAACCACCGAGTAAACATAATCAAAAGTTAAAATAAAATTACGTAATTCATGCTTATCCGAGCGGAAACGGCGTGGCCGGAGTAAGACGAAAGCCGGAGGGGCGGATCGATGGCCTCACGCTTGCCAGCTGATCGCAGCCGCCACACTTCATTCATTTATTGGAAAAATTGAGCTAAAACTAAGCCCCTAATTTTATAACATAGATATGATGACAATCGAGTACTGAGTGGTGTCCTTTAACATCGTAGGTGAATCACCAATCATCCTGTATATATATGCTCCTTAAGCTTATGTTTCATTAGCTAGTATTAATGCGTGTTAAATAAAAAAAAAACAAAATACGACGAATAAAAAGTTAATATGAATAAATATAATGAATAAATATTTTATATATGGACTAAACAAGAAGTCTTTCCAGGTATTAAATAGAGCATCTTATAAGCTCTTGCTATGTCGATCGCACTGCTCGACCTTGGAGTTACCACTGACTCACGTAATGCTAACATATACACATACAACGATCTATACCAATATTACAAAGCAGAAGAGTTGGTTTATTTGATCGCGCTCGTCTCAGGAACTACTTATGCGAATCGAAAAATTATTTAAGCCCAATATATAGCCCATTTAGCGGGGAAAGCTAGTTAGGATATATAGCATATCGCTGTGACGGAGCATCAATGAAAAATGTTTAGAACAAAAACGGGAAAAAGAGTGAAATCGCAGAGAAGGGCTAGTTGTAGAGTCTATAAATAGAAAAGAGTTTATAAAGTGGGCATAAAATAAAGTACGCATGACTTTTGCGGATGCCCAATGGCCATGTCTACCCTTTTCTTTTCCTATCCTCTCCAAATCCTTCAACCCGACCCCATCCTATCCAATAAACCTATTATATCCGATCTCCCAGGTTGACACTACTTTCCATGGATCGATTTGTCAATTTTATCAAATATCTGCTGAACCCGGGTTTTCTTTACGAAATGTCTAGTCTTCAAAAAAAATGTTTGGAATTGATGCAACTTGGTAGGTATGTCCATATAAAAATAGGCATTGTCCTTTAGCTCTTTCGATTTTTAATTTTCTGTACGAATAACTCCTTTGGATATGAGGTTATAAGTAAGCTATAAAATAGTCATTTGTATACAGTCACCTTAAATATTCCAGGACGCTATATATGGTGATCACAGACATATATGAAGCATAAATGTAATTATAAAGGTAAATATTTATTGACCACTGGGTAAACGTAATCGAAAGTTGAATAATTATTTACGAAAGCCATATGCACCCTAGCGGACACAGCGTGAGCGATGCCGTTTTCGGGTCAATGAACTGCGCCAGCTGGATATCTGTTCGCCGCCGGTAAAGTGTCCATGCTTTACCCGTTTATTTGAAATTTCGGTCGAAACTATGCCTTTAATATTAATTCATAAATATAATATCGATATAATATCGTAGATGACTTACCAATCAACCTGTATACGAAAGTTATTTTTCTTACCACAAGACACAAATGTTCTACTGCACTTAATATCGCGAGACGGGGACACGTATCCGATCAACTAGCTCATTTATCAACGTCGCGATAACGCAACAAAATGAGCCAAGCTAAAGATGCATTAATAAATTGCATAAATTGATAGTGCATGATGTGAAAATTGATTATTTTTAACTAACTTTTCAAGGACAATGCCCATTTTTATATGGCATATCGTACCAAGTAGCATCGAGTTCAAACATTTTTTTTGTGGAGACTAGACTTATAAATTAACTATTACAGACGTTCTTTTCGTAAAGAAAACCCGGGTTTCGGAGATATTTCGTAAAATTTAAAAATTGATTCATAGACCATAGCTTCTATTGCATTCTAATCTCTATAACAGATAGCGCAAACGTCATGTAGGTAAAGTAAAATTAAAAAAAAATTACTTATAATAGAATTCCCTTAAAAATCAAATCCATGAAGCGATGTCGTAAGAAATTATGAAAATAATAACTATATAAATTTTATCTTGATGCATGAAAATTTTTGGTATAGCTTTTTGCATTGTGTTTTACAGCTTTTTATTTATTTATTTATTAAGTCTGCATAAAATGAAGTATGCATGACTTTCGGGGATGCCAGATGGCCATGTCTACCCTTTTCTTTTGATACTCCTTTC
>JAOCPS010537202.1:0-11375 GCA_025505425.1 Graphium colonna
GCTTTCAAATCTATGACGAATTTGAATTAACGGTCTTCGAATTAGTCGTCAGATATAATTTTTATATATATTGCAAATATTTTATCTGATGACATCGGATATAATGTTGCATATTACTATTTCCTAATTCATAACTTTATGCTTGTCATTTTTTGGTCACATTTTATTTACTTAACTTCAAATCCATTTAAGATAAATAATATTGATTTCAGAATGCAAAAAAAAATATTACTAGAAATACCTTAGTAACACAAGCTAAAAACTTAATAAAAATTAATTCAGAGACAGTATAAGTAATCAATTGACATGTGAAAACAAACTTAGAATGATTTTTGATAGCACACTTTGAAATATATAAGTTGTAATTTTTTAATGCATCTCAGTTTAACATATTTAAAATATTGAATTTACTAGTAATGCAATAATATTCCGAGTCAAATAAAAGTATTATACTCAATTTTAAGAACAGTACGAAATTAGAAAATATATAAAAACAAAGTAATATATTTAAATAGCTAAATAAATAATGAACTATTTAATATAAATTGCGCTGTCATCTTTTCAATTTCATTTTCTCATTCAAGATGTTGCTTAGGAGAAATTTAAATTTTCCTTTGTTAGGAAAGACCTTTTGATAAAAAATCTCTGCATAAAGCCTTTTATTATGGCACTGAAAGCAACGACTTACGCAGTAATTTAATAGCGGCATTATACAACCTGGAATATGTAAGAAATTAACTTTAAAACATGCATTTAACTAAAAGAACTAATTTATTTACTTTAGTCATGTTATTTCAATGTTAATACGCTCTTTCTTTTCCGCACGTATTATGATTTGCTAATTTAAAATTTTAAAATCTAGAACAACCGCTTACCATAAACATGTAATATGTTATTTTTTTGATGTAATACCGTGTTGTATACTGAGCGGACTAGAAAATAATCTTGCTTTAATTTTCACAAATGTATGTGTAAATATTTTTAAATTAAGTGCATTCTCTGGAATTAATAATTTATTTAACTTTGCATAACTTTAATGCACGAAATGTTCTAGAGGAGATGTGAGAGGGTTCCTTCTAAGTTATTTATTATCGTTTTTCATAAAAATTAGTATTTTTTTTGCTTCCGTATACACGCTACATTTATAACGTAGGTAATTTTCATGCACATTTTTTTTATATCATCTAATCATATAGGTAATTGGGCCAAGCTATTACTACTGCGGTCCATAAGTGGCAAATGATAAATTAGCGGTGAGTATCACCTTTCGCTGTTTCGGTAGCTGCCACCGATAATAGCAGCTTTCTGAACCTAAAAGCTAAGGGTGAATACAATCTCCAGGCAAATATTTAATTTTCCGACGATAAAATTTAGATCAAATTAAAACCAGAAGATCAGAAAAAGCAAAAAAGGTTTCCGAAAAACTGAATGTCTTATTTTATAATGCCAGAACTTTTCGTATAAAAAAAAGACTAGTAGAATAAGAAATGGCGTTAGAGGATATAATATTGGTTGTTATTAGTCTCACAGTGAAAAAGGGAACAATAGAAGTGAATGACAAATAAGAGATCAATAATTTTATATTTTATTACATATCTAAAGAAAGTAGCAAGCTTTTCGATGTTGGTTATTTGATAATAAATCTTTAGAAGAACCATTTAAAAGAAATACCATAAAAAGTGACGAACCAGTGCCAAAAATAATTACAAAACCGCTTATACAACAGTGACTCGATAAACAATCTATTATAGGAAAAGCCAAAAACAGAAGAAAACTAACTTAACAAAATCACAAACTTGGTAATTAAAGGCAAAACATTTCGATAATGAGAGACGCGAGAGAGCAGACCTTTGATATTTACAATTATAAAATTGACTACAAACTTAAGAATTTTAAGGCGTTGTTCAATGTCAATATATGTAGTTCCATATGCAAAACAAAGGTGTAAAGAAACATTGTCACTAACACTAGATATAGAGCGCTACCTTTCTTCACTTTTCCCCTCATCGCTACTAAGGGACCTTGCCGAATGTCAATCAATGAATGGAAACCTCAAAAGGAATGCCGTACCTCTGAAGTGCTCCTGAACAAATGCAGTAAGGACTGAATAATCGGCGAACGTAGAATCACTAATTTAAATTAATATATTAATATCGTTATATCTAGTTTAACAAAAATATCGCCATAAGTATCTGTCAAGAAGAAAATCATTAGATCTGCTAGGTAGTCCAGTTCTGGACAATTATCTACCAGATATTTATAAATAATAGCAAATTGCAAAATTTTAGTGAGACATTAGACCGCCTTTTCCAAATTAATTGTCAGATGGCTTTATTTGAAAATGATAATGATTTTTATTCCGAGGTTTACGTATGTTTTGCGGTATTTTCAACTTTTAAAATCCCCTAATCTTACATCGTACATGTTTAGATGCCACAAAATTTGATTACCCTTTATGGACTTAAGCAACGCTTCCAGTAAGATTCGGTGGCCTGAGCATACGGAAAATATCGGACATGTTACTTCCCGCATTTTTATCCTCATTTTACGCAAATCACATACTGATCTAAAATACTTGAGCATTCATCGTGTTTCTTAATAGTTTCTTACATGTATAAGACCAAGAATGCCTGTAGCGTTGCGATTGTTAACGGTGAAGTACCAGTATATACCTCTTGTCAAAGGCTTTGGGAAGAGCCTGACAGTTGAGAAATAATCTTATCAACACGTCTTCTAGTACTGCAGAGTAAGCTCGTCTTCTAGCTTTAGGAAAATGGGAACCAGGCCTTTGGTTACAGGTACCAAGGCCTTTTTACGTAGCCACTGCACTGCGTCTTGGAGCACATCATATCATCCCTTTGCAATGTGTTTGTGGCCTAAACGTAGATATCGTGGGCTTTCTTGCAAAAGAAGCGCCGGTCGTATTTCCTGGCATCACAATTTAAACGATATCATTCGTTGGGTTCTTGTCATCGACAGACAGCCAACTAAA
Source organism: Graphium colonna (assembly GCA_025505425.1). Lineage (NCBI taxonomy): Eukaryota > Metazoa > Arthropoda > Insecta > Lepidoptera > Papilionidae > Graphium > Graphium colonna. The sequence continues at coordinate 2,993 of JAOCPS010537202.1, forward strand.
CTATAGCTGTCTGCTCGGACGCGCGACAATGCCAAGAGATCGAGTGGAATGACTATGGTGTATTGGAAAGTGAGATGGGAAAGCCTATTAAGGGGAAGTAAACTGAACGTAGTTATTATAGCTACGCAAAGTTAATAACTTGTTTCCATGTGTCCATGTATAAAAAGGTTGTGATATTTATATCATATATATCACGTAAAAAATAAAACGCGTATGTAACAAAAAATTTAAGCTTTATTTAAGCCCACAACAAAAATAATTAATACCTTTCGTCATTTCTAAACTATTTGTGCACTAAGTTAATGAGAAAACGCATTTGAAAAAGACGGACACGAACGAGTTTATTTTCTAAAGCGCTTAGAGTTTCACCATAAAAATGAGTGCTCGTAAAGTCTTCTTTAATTGAAAAACGGTCGGAGATGAAAATCTATAAACGTCGGTAAATTAAAAAAAATCTTGTCCCACTTTCGACTCTGAAGTAATTGCATTCGTACTGACAGTGTTCAAGTGATTTTAATTAAGATCCTTAGCCAATTTCACAATTAAATGACATCTGTAGGTATCTATCTAACAATTGACACAATGGCTTCTATACAGAATTCTGTGTAGGAGCCATTGTTCTAAATGTGAATTGGATTGGTACCAAGGGATTTAGATCCATTTGTACATTAGTTTGACCAGTCACTTAAACATTCAAGTACAAGCTTATTCTACACAGCCTGTCCTACACATTGGGATGGATATAAGCATACAGCACGCGCGCACAAAACAGGTCTTTGATCATCGGACATATTTTTTCATAGTTCATACCAACTGATATAAACTATAAAAAAATATATGTTTTTAGTACATCATAACTATGATATTCGTTTAATATGATACAATATTAAATAAAATATTAATACTACTAATTTTACCACGATTTACTTGTCCTCGGATCCCATTCAGTCGATATTATTTTTATGTAACCGATTCTCTTGGTTCCTAGTTTCATATTCAAGTATACAATATCCTCTGTATTCATATTCTGAAATGTATTCCAAACGGTCGTTATTTTTCATTTAATCGTTTGCCAATCTTCTCAATCAGTACATGTAATTCAAATGCTAATTTTTTTATTATAAAATATCTAAGTCAATTTTTATAAAATGAAAAATGACATGAAAATAATTTTTTTTTTCGTTGGCTGAAGTGCCATATATCAGCACGTAACGTAGCCATATATTAGAACGTCGTTCCCATCGCATTTCTAAGATAATTTCATATTTGAAGTGATGCACGCGAAAGTATTACTTAAAGCTGAAGACTAAATAATAAAGCAAATGCTAAGTCGAAATCTACACCACATGATAAGCAGTACAAACTTGAACGTGAAATCTTTAGCAAACCTGACTTCAACTGATGACGGCACCGATGATATCAATTCTTAATTATAATTTTATGTTTAGAGTCATATGCTCAGTAGTAACGAAAAACATATTGAGATAAGCTGCAAACCTGCAGTTATAAAAAAAAATCGGTATTTGGTGTAGCGGGCTATGTCTAAACAGGCTTTGCCCAGCAGTATAAAATAAAACATTGAGAAAAATACGTTTATTGTGTTAAATAGAAAACCTTTCCGCTTCTTCAAAATAAGCAAGTGTTTATACTTGCATTAAGTTATTTTATTGCATAGGCAACGGGTTTCATTAGAAAATCTCGAACTTAGAACCTTATTAGGATGACGTGAATTATATGCACTGCGTAGTCTTGAAAACGTGGATTGAAAAGCATGAAAACACTTATATTTTAAATGTGCACTATTTGAGTTAATTAATAATATGTGAAAACAAAAGGCAATCTTATAGTTTATTAAAAAAAATATATTGTTATTGATTATTCGCGACTACCAAAAATACGGAAAATATAATTGCAACAGAACCTCGTTAATGCAAATGATTGAAATCATGCACGAACTCTGTATATCTTATTTTATATACCTAAATCTGACTAGATTTTTCAAAATAATATCAATAGTAAGCAAACAAATCTACATTTACCATTTTAATTTGAGGAACTACTTTCTTGTCATCTGACAAGTTAATATCATTAACTTGTCAGATGACAAGAAACTAGTAGTAGTAGTAGATAAAAATTACCTCAAAATTGTGAGATCACACAAAAATTATCTCATAATTTTGAAGATAAATTACTTTATTTGAAATGCATACAGATTTAGTTCTTCGATTATGTAAAAGTCAAAAAGAACTCATGATAGAATTAATACCTTTTGGCAATTTGCTCGCTCATCTGAAATTTTAAAAGATTTTTTCATATTTAAATGATTCAGATATATTTGTAGGTGATCAAGATTATTATAGATGATGCAGAATATTAATTATTTTTTTCGTGCCTAAACATATATGTAACGGTAAAAAATGGTGAACATAAATAACAAAAAGAAAAACTATTTAACGTGTTGATATTAGCAATGAGATTTTTGTGAATGGAAAATATATTTTAGAGCCATGATAAGGTTAGGTGTTGTTGCCTTATTTTAAATAATTATTAAGGAAATTTTTAATCTATTCTGCGGACTAAACTGATATTAGCAATAAAGTACAATAAAACGACATTAAGATCAACAGTTTATATTTATTTCACCTCGCTGCTCAATAGAAGCAAGTAAAAATATTTAACAAAGTTTATCTCCTTAATATGTGGCCACTACAGGCTATGTTAATTATTTTTGGCGTAATCAGAGCGATGAAATTTTGTGTCCACATCAAATAAAAATATTTACGCGAACTTTTTATTCTTTATTTATTAAATGAATATTTTAATAGAAAAATGAAGTTCAAAAATATTATAAGTTATGTAAGCATGTTTAAGCATACCTTATTGAGGAATAAAAATGAGCAGCAAAGAACATACAAGGTTTATATACTTTAAATAATTTTTTTTATTTCATTTGATTACACTTTCTGGAATTGGAATTTGGAATGCACAAAACATTTACTTTTGACTGAATGAAAATAAATTTACTGGAATGTAACTTAGTTGTGTTTGAAAAAGGAAAATTATATTTATAAAATAACTTCTCTATCATTCTTTTTGTGAAAAAATATCGTTAACAATTTAAAACAAAAATCTCTAAGTTACGAATGTAAACGGATAAAATCGAGCTTGCGTTATGGAGCCTGCTCTCCTATGTAAAAGTTTTGCTATTATAATTTCAAAAGGCACTTACTCTTATTAAAAATTAACTTGAAATAAATAAATACGTTAGGCTATTTTTAATTCAAGTTTACACAACTCACTTTTTATACACTAAAATATAAACTTACAATTATATACAATAATAAACGTATAATTATTACATATTTATATATATATTAATGTTGCAAAAATGGTTAATAAACTGCCTTTGAGATTGAGGTTCCAGTCAATGTAACATTTTTGATAAATGTTCTACAGAAACAGTTCTGAATAGATTTTGACATATAAAAGGAATGAAGTTTATTCAAAAAGATCGTAAAAAACACTGCATGTGTATCGCCAGTTCCCTTTTTTTGTTTCAATACAAGTTAATATGCTAAATAAAACTTTCCTACCTTTTTCTTCCATGTTGCTTGGCACAGTTGCTTCGATGTTGGCATAACTTACACATAAAAATATCATTTAGCTTTAGATTAGCCGTTTACAATTATACCTTTATATAAATGACTTAGAACGACGACTTGCCGATCGGGATTAACTGATTTACTCTCAATCGGCAAACAAACAGTTATTTAATAACAAAGCTACATTTTTTTTAATTCTATCTATAACATGTATAACTAAAACTAAAACTAAATTAAACTATCTATAAAATGTATAACTAAAACTAAAACTAAACTAACTAAAACTAAATTAATAACCCGTACAAATGATTATACAAACTCGCTGAGAAAAAAAGCTTAGATAGTTGTTAAACTGGCTAAGGATCTAAATTAAAATCACTCTAACACTATCAGTACAAATGCAATGGCATCAGAGACAAAAGTGTGATTAGACTTTTGCATTAACCGACACATATAGATATCCATACATAATTATAAGTAAGGATGTAGATCATTAACTTTACTCATTAACTTTATTTATTACAGTGTCAATAATAATAATAATAATGCCATCCTGGGGAGTCGTTTCGGCATGTTATCTCCGGTTGTTCGGCTCTTTCTAATACTGAGTACTTGTGGCACAACCTAGTGGCCAGAATCCTCCATCAGGAGCTCGCTCTGAAATACGGTCTCACGGAGCAAAGATTACCGTATTATAAGTATTTGCCGGAAGCCGTGCTCGAGCCTTGTTCACGAGGTGACCGACATGTGGGGTCGAGTGTCGACAGAAATTATGCCTGTAGTCATGTCTGCAAACAAGTTAATCCCAGTCAGTCTCTTACAACATCTGAGGCGGCAGGGACTTCGCGATGGTCAGCTTCTGGCTCAAATGCAGAACGCGGTGCTCCTCGATACCGCCCGAATTTTCCGCCGGTTTCTTTCCCTTTCGCCCTAACCCTCGGCCGTTTGGTCTCTGGCCGAGGTCTGCCGTCTGGCTGGATTATATCTATTTATGTAAAGTTTATTTATATCATATGTATTACATTATTTATTCCATATATGTGTATTATATAAAAATATGTTTTGTTATGTATTTTCAAAAAATGAAATATATCTGTAAATATTTAGACGCCAAGCCAGACGAGATATCATGTTACCTCTCAAATAATAATAATCTTTATTTTCCAACGTAGAAATACATATACATTATTACAAACACAATATTATAAAGAAATGTATTGAATACATTGAAACATTTAAGTGAAACAGGTTACGATGTATATCTTATAGCCCTCACACTAGGCCTAGCCTATCTCGTGAGGACTACCTCTGAGGTTTGCTATGACCAAATTACAGGTAGTCAATGAAAATCATTGTATCTGTCTATTATAATAAACAAAATTTATTTTAAACTGGTCATTGTTTGCATAATAATTTATTTTATTTTATTCCTATGGTTATTTTATGTACATATAAACATGTTAATAAAATTTGCAATTTGTTTCGCGTCTTTTATTAACTGTTATGTAATTTAGTACATTGCGTTTTCTTTTCTGACTGCTCTCTTGATAATTACTAAATTGAAAACCTCAAAGCGTAAAGCCATGCCCATTCCATTTGGTCAAAATACTTCGTTTCTAAAACCATCAAATCTGTTAATGAGGAACCAATATTTCCTTTTTCAAGGCATTGGTCTCAGTTTTTTGCTCTGAAATAATATTTCGTTTTTGTTGGACATTTATGTGACTTCCAAACCAGATTTATAGACTTAGTCAAAACAAATCAGTTAATATTTCAAGAAAAATGTGTTGGTCAAATATTAAAGAAAATTTGTATAAAAGATCGTTTACCGTGTAGTTATTGGTCCGATCGATATTATTCTCCATTCTGAACTAGGGATAAAATATAAAAAGAATTGTCAAAAAGTTACTTATGTTTAGCAATACTATATCAGCAGATCATATACATCCTATTCATCCGATCTGTATACATTTAAAGTCTGTACACAATTTTAAAGATAATGAATATTGTTTCAATAATCCATGTAAATTTAGCAATGGAGGTCTTGTAACCATGGATCCACTTAATTTATGAAGAAGCTAAAAAAAATGACAGACAGCTAAATATCGGCTGGGTAAAGAGGCCGGTCGGTGAGAACTTGTCAAGTTTACTAGTAAGTGTCGGTCGTGGCGACGGCGCTAATTTCCGCAGTGATTTCATTGATCTGAGATGGATTAGATTCAGTTTGATATGCCTTCACAGATCATATCAGAGCTAAAAATCAAATACATTGCTAGGAACTTAAATTTATTTATCCATTTATCAAGGGTTTTCCTAAAATTCATGGCCTTTTTGGCAGACAGAAAGGTGGAAGAATATACAAAGAAGACCACTTAGGAGAGTTCACATGAAGTTTTGACTCGCCTTGTCTATGACAGTGTTCGTCTGTATGAGGACTGATTCTAAGGCTCGCAAAGTAGATAAAAATTTCTTCTACGTTGAAAATAAAAACAAAAATGATTAAAAATTTCAAGAAAATACCATTGCAAAAAAGTATGAAAAACGAATTGATGGTTCACCTCATGTTATGTGATCCCGAAGCATCTGTGTTGCCACCCTAGAAAATTATATAGATAAGATATTAGGAATGGCCATCTGACAACCCCAGACGGCAAACGCTAAAATACTAAAAAGCTAGCATAATATAGCTTTTATAAAAGTAGTGTTGCTGTAATATTCCTTTACGAGCGTATGTATAAGTGCAACAGGAGATGTATGAAGTATTTTAATTATACAACCTAGAACTTTCTAACAACATTCAATTTTGTTCAGGTCAAATTTTGTTCAAAATCTGACAAGACTGAATAAAACCATTTTATTATTATAATCTAGATAAGGTGTTCCAACAATCAGGTAGGGAAAGTTTAAAAATGTCATAATTACACATATTGTCGACAGAAAATTGATTTTTTTTATTAACAGCACACTGAATTAAACAAGACAGTACTTTCACCACTAAACACTAGCATTAAACTCATACGTAATGTAAACTTGATATCCATCGCACAAATTAAATAACTTTTACATAAATCCTTCGTCGTTGAAGGAAAGTTTGTAATTTTCCACCAGTTTTAACATAGTTATTCATTGTTTATTACTAGGAATAGCGCTAACTTCGTAATATACCGCGCCGCAGCGGTTTTCGCGTCATCGGGAATGCAACGAAGTTTTAAAATTTCAATTACGATTTTATTATTGATAACTTTGCATATTGCGCAATTAAACCCATACTTATGCGTTTTGCTTTAAGCGACCATTAAGTGCACAAAAAAAAATAAAAAGCACTGACCAAGTAAGAAATTGAAATTTTCAGCATTATTTACCATTAAAGAAAAAAACGATTATTGGCTTTACAAAAGATTAAATTAATATTTGTAATAGTTCTACAACCTCATTAAAATTTTTATGATATTTTTAATTTTTTCTTCGCACAATTTGGATGACATCTGTCAATATAAATTGCCGTTAATCATAATAACAGCATAAAACAAGCTTACCATTGACCGAAGAAATCTATTTCGTTGCAAGAACATAAGAAACGCGACAGCGACTAAGAGCCCTCAAATTAAAGTTTGCCTTACTTCTTAGAAAATGGATAAATGCCACTATGATTTTAAATATATCCATTTATTAATCGTCGGCATCTGAAGTACTCAGTAAGATTACGAAACCTATTGGATAATCTCAATGAGACTACCACGGCCCCTCTATGGTTGATTGCAATAGTACAATACTCATTGCGATAATAAGCCTAATAAATCCTTTGGTTACTTTTTCATACAACAGAGAGTTACCATCACCTCAGGATTACTTTCAAGGCTCAAATATAGTTTAATCATCTGTTTCTAGTCGGGGATATTCCTCATTGAATTAACACATTAAATAATAATAACAATTCATCGTTTCATCTTCTCAGTGGTTTCTGCTCCAAAGAGGATCTCTCTTCTCTTGAGCCCGTAAAGCTGCCGTTTTCAGAATTATCGCAATCTCTCAGAAAATAGCTTTTGCCTTTTATGCCGTGTTCCTGCTCAGCATTGATTTTCTAATCCTCTATTTTTCATTAATTCTAATTCTTATTTAACTGAATGTAACTCGAATAAATAGTTCAAGTATTCTCCCATATAATAAATTTAACCATGTACTTAAACTTCTGTTGTTACAATTATTCTATCGTGCAGTAGTTTCTAATAATTTAAAAGTTCCTCTACAGAATGATAAAACTCAGAAACTTTACATTGATTGGATCTACAATTAATAGGAAATTGATAATTTTTAATATTTGTTTAGCTTTGTTTATTCTGCCTGGTATATGTATTGATTTTGTGATCGAAACAGTATCCGAAACACAATATACGACGTAGAATTAACAATGGAAATCCTGCCTAAATATTTAAATGGTTGCTACTGATATGAATGGATCCTAATTCAATGGCAACGATGCCACCTTAGGGACAATCCGTGAGTAAATTGATCCAATGGCTCTGTTAGAGAGTTATTTGAATTCCATATAAAAGAAAAACATCAGGAAGCTGATGTATTTCTTGATGGGGAAGTGTTAGACCAAAGTGACCCAATTGTATTTTAGGCATTACTATTGATGCCAAACTGCAGTGGAGGCCCCATATTAATAAGCTGGCGAATAGACTTAGCTCGCAGTATATGCAGTTAAAAAATCAGACAGTTAACGGACGTAGAAACGGCCAATTTGGTATATTTTAATTACTTCCATAACTTGATGTGTT
>JAOCPS010537311.1:0-11373 GCA_025505425.1 Graphium colonna
CCTAAACACTTTTAACCACCAACTAACATTCACAAAAAAAGATCTAGGTGTTGAACACGGAAAGAAACAAAATTAAATTGAAAATCCACTCAGCAACGTATTTATTTCTACACTCTGATTAGATGTAGAATCAAAACAATATATTTCTTTAATTCTTCGCAATTTTTCCAAAATTTATGTCATTAGAAACTGCCACGTCGACAATAATTTTCATCCCGATAGTGAGACAACGTTTGCGATCGCGAAACACAAAGAGGATTTTAAGAAACAGATCAAGTCGCGCTCGCTGGCGAGTGCGGCGTAACACTTATACTAGATACCGCCGCGTTGAGGGTAGGTTTTCTCCCGAAAGAGGCGTTGCTGCTGAAGTTTCTTCCGCCACCACTTCTTCTCCCAGCAATAAAGCATCCCGAAGCGGTAGCCATGTTAGTTATAGCTATCCCCGTAAGCCGATCGAGCCAAGATTCGGTCCTCTCGGGCGCCCTCGAGTCGGAATGGCGAACTAAGCGCCAGAGATTCTCTCTCGGGGACCCTTGAGTCAGAGCACTACATGGAGCGTCCACCGAAGCGACCAAAGAGGTCGGCGGCCTCCCAATCCGGTAATACACGCAGAGTGACGGCCTAAGCCGAGGTTTCCTCTAAGAGTCCTCGAGCTAGTCACTCTTAAACGAGGCTTAGACCAGGCGCCCTAAGCGCCGGCCACCTCAAGTCCGTTGAATCTGTAGAGGCCCTTCTGGCCAGCAGTGATGATGCCCGCGACAAAAAAAACGACAATAATATATGATTTTCGAAAACTTGGATGATACTTATCTTGAGTGATCTCTATCTTTAACCTGTGCATAGATTTTGATGTTAACATTCTTATTTATTTTCATATGACATTCTGTCTGACATTTATTTTTCGATGTCTAGTTATGTTAGAAAGTTTATTATTTTTCGTGGCAAAAATGTACATTATTTAAAAGTAAATGCTATTTTTAACACAAAAACATAATTATAATTTAAATTAAATCTCAATATCTCGTCCAAGTATAATTTTACATGTTTTTACACCATTGAAAAAAATGTTTCGAATACCGGTCTCAAGAAAAATAAAACCTATATTTAAAATACATAGAACATTAACTAGCAGCAACTATATTAGAAAATCTTTTATCGAATATTTTATTAAAAATCATGAACATAATTTTATAAAATCGAGTTCAGTGGTCCCTCTATGTGACCCTACCGTACCTTTTGTGAATGCTGGCATGAATCAGGTAATGAATACATGTTTTTTATTTCTTTATTGTACATAATATAAACTAAATGTACAAATGTCAACTTAACCCGAATAATTTTTTTTCCAAAAAACCCTAGATATAATATTGCAAAGTTACTAGGCATAGGTGTTTACATAATAATGTGTCCTTATATCATCATAATTACATTCATTGTAATTAAATATAATAATACCATATAAAATTATATAACATTAATTTATATTTATAAATATAACATACACATACATAAACATGGATATACATTCATATAAATACATAAATTTATACGGTTATTCATAATTTTAAGCAGATAAATAGTAACTCTTGACTTTATTGTGAAAAACCTCAAATGAAGTGCTATTGCATATGCTATGGGGTAGTGAGTTCCATACCTTGACCGCCTTTACCATGAATGATACTTTTGAAACTTGAGAAAGAGTTTTAAGTAGAAGAGATTAAACTGCCCCACACAGTCCTATGAGGTACAACATATTCCGACTGCTGGTGAAAGTATAAATGAGCAGAGAGATTACAAAGCAAGAAATAGAGGAAGGACAGTACAAGTCACTACATCTACGGATACATATTTAGCCTAATTCAGCCCTGAATTAAGAGACATTGTAAAATTTACGCAGACCAAATATGAATCTAACTTATTTATCAATTCTTCTATAGCATCAAGGAAGCATATGTCACTGTAGTCTGTTGGCAATAAAATAGTATGTGATAAGTTTTAGTAGGTACAAAGATGTAAATGCATTTAATAGAATGAAATACACTATATACTATTTTACAAATAAAATAGCTTAGGTTTTAACCATGCCTGTATATGAAATGTGAGTGTATTTGTATAAAAGAGCAGGCAGTTTTGTGTGGTCTAACAGGCATGTATGGGCTACCAATTATATGTACTTGAGATGCTACTATGCACAGCAGTCCAAACGACTTAGCCTACTTGTTTATAACATTCAAATAGGTGTAAAGATAATAGCACTGTCAAGATCCTTTATTTTAAAGAAGCGGTACAACTGTAGATTGTCCACAAAGTCTTATAAAGGTGAAAATGTAAACTAAGAAAAGTAGTTAAGTGTGTTTATAAATATAGAGAAAAGAAGAGGAGAAAGAGCATTTCCTTGTGGAACATCCACATTAAGAGCCCACCACTCAGGTAGATCTTCATCAAGCCTAACACATTGCAAATGTGCTTTTAGGAAGGAATCAAACCACAGGATAACAGTGGATGAGATATTCAAGGAGGATAGAAGAGCTAAAGTCCAATAGTGTTAAGATAGCGAGATATTTGTTCTCCTTAGCCCAGGAAATGTCATCTCATGCTTTTATTAAAAATGCTGTAAGAATTGTGACCAGGAAGAAACCCTGATTGAAACGGACTTAATAGGACATTAGAATTAAGGAAGTGAGAAAGTTTCTTCTGCACAAATTTCTCTAGGATTTTAGAAAGAACAGGAAAAAAGGGAACAGGTCAGAAGTGTGACTATGAAGTCAGCTTAGAAATTTTAGGAAGGGGAATACTGAAGGCCTTCTTCTAGCCATAAAAGGAAAGAGTTTGTTTGTAGAGAACATGTTAATGAAAACATGTTCTATTTCTTACAGTAGCTTTTTTATATTTGATAAGTGTTTGCGTTTAACAGATCTTTATGTTTTTAATAAGCTGTTCACAGAGAATATGAAGGATTTAGGTTTCTGAAAATGTGTTAATTTTAATGACTTTAATATGTTTCTATTATTACTTGTTTTTTATTTACAAAATAGTAGAACTAACCTAAGTACAATAATCAAATAATCCTTCTCCATGCGGCATGGTGCCAAGAATGCTGGCTGTTTTCTCTCGCTGAAGGATTATACTTAACCTTTAGGCGAGACAAGAATCAGCCCTCTTGTAATCAGTTTCAACATTTCTTTAATATTTAAACTTTGTTGGAAATCTAAGAAGTGTTATTTCAATGTATCTGGTATTATTTGATATACATGGTTAAAGATTAGAAAATGAGAGACATACTTAAAATCACATGTCCATATACAATGATACTCTTTATCATTCTGGAGAACAAACTTAATTGTAAATGTCTTATAAATAAAAAATAGAGCAATATAAATTGAATTAAAGACACTCAAAGCTTATTCAAAAAAATGTTATTATTGTTTTAAATGTTTACTGTCATAGCATGTGGAGAGCACATAAATAATATAGTTTTATTATTAGTGACTTTGGGTTGTAGTATAACCTTAATTTACATCTAGCAAATTGCTTCAAACAAATTTTTAGTATTTGAAGGTTTAAATGTATATGATAAAACTTATTTAATTTTATAATGCATAGATACAAATACATAAAATGATTATCCCTTTGTTTTCCAGTTTAAAGGTGTATTTCTGGGTACTGTTGATGCTCCATGTGCAAGGGCAGTAAATTCTCAGAAATGCGTTCGTGTTGGAGGCAAGCATAATGATTTAGATGTAGTTGGAAAGGATGGTCACCATCATACATTTTTTGAAATGCTTGGGAATTGGTCCTTTGAAGATTACTATAAGGTAATAGTAGCTTTCTTTTTGCTGGTTTATCATGTTGTTAATATAATTTTCAAGTGGTTAAATATTAGTTTTTAGAGTAAAAATTGATAATTTGTGAAAGTAATAAAAAAAATTTAGTATTACAGAGTTTTAGTATAATGTGTAATAACCCTGTAGTACTAAATATTTTCTGTCTATTATCTTATTTTTTATTTTCTGCTCAGTGAAATGTCATTATTCATTACTTGATATAAAAGTAGTCATTTTAATATGCAAATGATTGTTATTTTCAATTAAATAGAAGATCACAGCAATCAAAGATGTTAATGAAAATATTTTTCTAGAAAGAAGCCTGCCGTATGGCCTGGGATCTGTTGCTTGGTCCTTTCCGACTGAAACCTGAAGATTTGCTTGTTACTTACTTTGGAGGGGATGTTGTGATAGGCTTGGAAGAAGACAGGGAGTGTAGAGACATTTGGAAATCTCTTGGGTCAGTCTACTGCTATTTACTTATCATACTTAGCACTTTTTTTATTTTTAAGGATTATTTTAAGGAGAAGTACCTCATGTAATGGTGATAAATTATTTGTCAAATTTTATTGAAATAATTTAGTTGAAATATCTTGTTTAAAAAATATATTTTTATTGACCTGGGCATCTGCGCCTTTGGCACTAAGACCTTCACAACTTAAAAAGCTTTGAGTTTGCCAGTGCTTAGGATGACGGTGGCCTAAACCGCATTCATGAGTGGCTAAGCTCGATGACTCTCAGGATAGCCTCAGCTCGGGCAGCCACTCTGCTCAGATTAGGAGGTCACCTAGCTCTTAGGTCTCTTCGGCGGACGCTCAATGCAATTTTGCTTAATTGAGCATTCCAACCCGAGGGTCCCCGAGAGGGCCGAACCGCGGATTGCTCGACAGCTATTATTTGATTATGGGGAGACCTACAACTGACATTGCTACCACTTCTGAATGCATTCGTGCTGGGAGAAGAAATGGTGGTGGAAGAAATTCCAACAATGCATCTATCGAGAGAGGACTAGCCTGCAACATGGCGATATTTTGTATATGTGTGCCGCTGTCGTTTTCGAGCGCGATTTGTATTTTGAGTGGCTGTTTGTGTCTTACGATCACGAGTGTCGTCATATCCTCTGTAAAGTCTAACACATAGTACTGTCTACGGTTTACGAAACGTCGTACGTTACGGTTAGTGTTATGGGCCTATAGATGCAGGCACCTCGTACAAGTCCATTCTAGTGGCTCACGGCGGAATCGAAATATTAGTGCGATGCCAACTTCTAGAGTTGGGCGATGGTAGAACGTTCGTGATCGATGTGGAAGGCTATATTGCTTATGAACTAGGGTGCTCCCGTGGCTCTACGCATAAATCGATTCTGAATAACTTTAAGTCTATTTATTTGGCGATGGTTTATGTGTGTGAAAACCGGGCACGCATTAGTAATTATAAGGCGAATAACTGCCTTATAAGTTGTTACCTTATTCCGAAGGGACATTTTGGATTGGGCTCTTAATAAGTGATATACTAGGCTGCCGATACAAGCGGAACGAAGCTAATTTTTGAATCAATGACAACACCCAGATATTTAGTTTTTGTCCACTCATGGTATTGGCCAATCCATGAGTGTAACGGGTGAGAGTTTACTTGCCTTTTAGCTTATGAAATAGAGGGCCGCGTTTTTGGTTCGATTTATTTCAATACACCAAGAGTATGTGCTGCGGTTTGAAGACGTTTAAGAATTACATCAGCTGACTGACTGATGTGAAAATGGAGGTGTCGTCTGCAAATAGGTCTATACCCACACCCATGATACGTGGTATGTCGTTGGTGTGGAAGGTAAATAGAGTTGGTCCGAGGACTGATCCTTGGGGAATAAGGGTATTACCGGGGCGCAATTATGAGCATACTCTCCCTCTACGCGGTAGCAGAACTTTCGATCACTGAGGGTGTCTCGTTTATATTATGCATTCGAGACGATCGGGCACATCGTGCTCATATATCTAGTATATAAGCCCGTTGTGCCAGACTTTGTCGAACGCTTTCGCCACATCGAGAAAGAGTGCTTCTGTATGGGACCCCCACGTTGCCTTTTGGCTAGGATGTGCTCCGGCGCACTTGGTGGGTGTATAAGTGTTTGGATTTGAAGCCGAATTGCTCGGAAATGGGAACCCCTCGAGGGTCCATGAAACTTCGTAAGCTAGAATTAGTTGTTCATATATTTTCCCCAAAGGATTTGAGAAGCCTAATCAGACAATAGGTTTTATCAATAGAGCGTTTTCCAAGAGAGGAAATTTATGATAAGATTCATTTTGTATTCATATGACTAATAATACATTTCAATACTTTTATTGTACATTTTATTTGAGCTATTTTGCACATGTGCCCCAAATGCTCTGCTAAGGCTAGTCACAGCCAACAATCATATTAAGATTGCAAGAAGATTCAGTTCTACATGAAATGTTACAGAAGGTTCACTACCTTGGAGCTTAAACTATTAATAGAGTCGAACTTGAACTGTATTATGAAAAGCAAATTCCATTTCATATAACACTTACAGAGTGACAGAAAGCCGTCTGCAGTCGCGTGGAGTTGCAGACAACTTTTGGGAAATGGGTGCAACAGGGCCCTGCGGAGCGTGCACCGAATTGCATTACATAGGCCCCGACGGAAGTCTCACTGAGATATGGAACCTTGTCTTTATTGATTGTATTAGGTTGGTATCAATATAGCAAAATTGGGTTGGTTGTTACACTACTAGGAAAATATCGGGAAAAATCTGGTTTTGTGTGTTGTAAAATTAATTTATAGTTGTTTTATTCTTTAAAATTTATATTGGCAACACTAAAGTTGTCAATGGCTTATAATAAAAAGAAACAGTTGCAAGAAAAGAAAAAAATATTAACTGCATTGTTTTTGTCTCTCTATTAACGATGGAGTCCAGTATGTTATAAAAGAAGAAGAAGAAGAAGTCTCTCTATAATTTCTAGTGAATGGATTACATAAGTAGGTTTATTTTAAAATATGTGCAAAGGCAATTCAGCTCACATTACTTCTCATTATTGCCCTCCTTGTCTCTTGCTATCTTTATTTAATGCATCATTTTTCAGTTACATTCATGTTAATTGACTAGCATATTATATGCGAAACCAAGCTATTTTTCCATTCCTCGGGAACAGCACTTGGAAAAATGGTGGCCTATAACCTCTTCTGTACCCAAAACACTGTGTATTAAAATATAATGTCACTAACAAAGAAACCAACTTTTGTATTTATGATATTAATGAGAATATTAATATCTTTTTTTTTCATTATATTTTGGATGTTTTATTAATTAAAAACTTTCCAGAGAAGCTGATGGGTCCGTGAAGCGTTTGCGCCGTCAGCACGTCGACACTGGCATGGGCCTAGAAAGGATGGCTGCTTTATTGCAACAAGTTCCTTCGAATTACGATACCGATCTGTTCCGTCCGTTAATTGGCTGCATCCAAAAGGTACATGGATAGTGTTTTTTTTAGTTTTAGGGGGTGACTGGTGAATCACAAGCCATGAATAAATTATGTAATAAATAAAAGAAGCATGGATATGTATCCAGACCTGCAGACTGGGCGAGTGGCATAATTCATTGAACCGAAGATGGTGGACGCCCATGCCGTGTCGTCTAGGAAGTCCATGCGTCCCGTAATTATTATTTTTTCTCTAGATTAAGCTTACTCATTGGTCAATTAATATTTAATTTTAATATTACTTTTGTTCTTTATATATGATCTCCACATATAATGAAATTGGGTATTGAAAATTACTCGCTAGTCGTAGGTAAAGTCTAGGTTAGCAGCTAATCCTTCTCCTGCTCGTCAGATCAACCAACTTTAACTGCACGAAAAATGTAGTGGGTTAGGTGTCGGTAAATCTACCAATCACGCAACGTACTATGGGTTTGGACCCCTAGCAGGGCAAAAGTTTATTTGTAATATGAATAGTGGTTGTCTTTTTGTAAAATTCCTTGCGGTTTGCTAGCTACACTTATTATAAAATCTTATTGTGTACAAGTAAAACACACTTTGTGTCTTGAATCTCAAAGCAACGCATTGCTTTTCGAGCGATCAGGTCACCAGCTAGTATTGCTCTAACCAAACTAATATTTGACCTTGAATTTCACTTTATGAGACAAAGCGGCAATAGATTTTTTGACATCCATTTTACATGTTTTTATTGTATGTATATAGATATTTAATGCTTAATTATAAAAAAAATATGTAACAGAGCAGCAAAGGCGTGTCCCCATACAGCGGACGATACACCGATGACGCTGTATTGGACCAAGCGTACCGGAAGTTGGCTGACCATGCGCGAATGATCAGTGTGTGTTTGGCCGATGACGTCTTTCCAGTTACTAGGTAAGCATCCGACATATTAGAATATAATATACAGACAAAATCGTGCATGATGTCTTCAGATACAAAATGGTGATTTAAAAAGTACCTTGTCTTGAGATGGGTAGGAAAAACTCTAACTCTAGTCCAATCCGACTAGGGTATATAAAAACCTGTATTTGCGTGTCTTTTGCAATACTCTGATATCTTGTTGTTATGTTTTTATGTAGATATAAGATTAGGAAATGAAAAACACGATAATTAATATTTTTACTTTAGATACTTTGGGATCCCTAGTATATGATCCTTTGAGCCGGATTCGTGTCATTTTCAAATAATATATTTTATCTTTATTTTAAACTTTAATGATATTTTATCATATGGTATGGCATACCAAACACTTTATATTATTTTCAGTCTATTTTAAATACTACAATCTCACTGTGCTCTGTAGTAGGACTGTAACAAATAACACTAACTCCGATTTTTTTACTTATTTCAGTCTCAATCTAAAACAAATTATGCGCAAATCTTTCAAGATGTGCACGGACATCTTCCAAAATCCGCAACTTCTCAATCATTTGTATGCAGAAGTAGTAACTACTCTCGGAGACACCTATCCTGAGTTAGTGTCTAAGGAAAAACAGGCCAATGTCATCATAGACCACGAGAAAGAGGCCTACGCTAAATTAAGAGCGGATTTAAGGAAGAAATGGAAGGGGCTGCAAAAGAAATATCCAGAGGTTGAGAGCCTATCCGACATAGAGATGCCGGGCTTTGCACTTGGCTACAAAGAGTTTAAAGAGGTAATCTGAATATTGATTTTAAATTTTCCCTAACGGCAATGCACGACATCTGGCACTAAAAATACTCTGTTATTAATTATGTATAGTGATGAAATTTATTTCTATTTTTCAGACAATGCACAAATTGAATACCACTACAATTCCAGGCGAGTTGGTGTTCAAATTGTATGACACACACGGCTTTCAAGAAGACGTCATCGAAAGGATATCAAAGCTCAACAATCTCAGTATAGACAAGCCTGGTTTTTGGAAACTATTGACCGAGCACAAATCTAAACATAAAGCAGCATTCAAGGAGCAAACTGCCAACAAAAACTTGAAATTTGACGAAGCTATAGAGAGATTGGTAAAAAGTGGAATCAAATGTACAGACGACTCGCACAAATATGATTATCAATTAGTCAATAATGAAATGTCGTTCAAGCCGCTCAAATCTAAACTAGTCTCAATATTGAATGAAGATGGTGAATGGATAGATTTTCTGGATCCATGCGAGGATAGACCATACTATTTGGTCATGAAGGAAACTAATTTCTATTGTGAAGAAGGAGGTCAGATAGCTGACAGTGGTGTTATAAAACTTAGTGATTTAGCAAGATTGAAAGTGGACACTGTGTTCAAAATACGGGACTTTGTTTTCCATAAGGGATATTTTGTATTAGACAAATCAATTAAAAAGAAATATGTGAAGTGTCAAAGTAATGTGATATTAACTATAGACAGTGATAAGAGATTGGAAATAATGAAAAACCATACGGCTATTCATTTGTTGAACGCTGCTATTAGAAAGGTTTTGCCCAATAGTGTAGTTTGTCAAATAGGCTCCCGTGTCACTGACAGAGGGTTCATGCTCAACTTGTCCATTTATGGTGAAAAATTGTCAGAACAAGTGATATTAGAAGCCGAGGCATTAATAAGGTAAGTTGCCATTAATTATCGAAGTTTTTCACAATACCTCATGAACTGCAGAAGATATTGCACTGCACAAGTGTATATACAAACATTGGAAGTGTTTTAATTTCGTCTATTCTCACAGCTCGATGACATGGATACACTACATCTGATGAGAATTAAGACGCAGTGTTGACTTATTTTTATTTATTTATTTATTGATAATGTTACACCAATAGTAAAGTAATTCAATCAATAAGTAAATATTACACATATTTATACCTAATGATTTGCATTTAAAGGCGAATTTACAAGTGCGTCTTAACAATATCTAACAACACTAATTTAGAATAATAATAAATATAAGGATAAGCCAAAATGTATAACAAAAAAGAAAATATGTTACAGACCTAACAATTAGTAATAAACGAAAATTTAACAATAAAACATAAAGGTTTAAACATAAACAAATTAAATGAAGTAATTACTAAACGGAATACTGACTATTTAACTCATAAAATCATTTTCTTGTGAATTAATATCAATATCACTTTCATTGACCAGTTCATTACAAGTACGCATACATCGAATTATGGGAGCGTTTCTCTCTAAATGTGTCTAACTACAAGGCCAATAAAAAGTGTGTTGAATGGGATGCCGTGATATTTTACTAGGTACAGAGAAGTTAATTTGGATCAGCAGATTTGGAGCTGATATGTTACTATGTAAAATTTTATGTATTGTTAAAATATCTAACATCCTACGTCGGTTCTCTAAGGTGCTCGTGTTAAATGTTTTAAGTCTAATGTTATAACTAGCTCGATATGGACAGTCTTTGGTTTTCAATGCTAAAAAACGAGTAAAATTTTTTTGGGCGCGATCGATTCTTTGTATGTAAACTGTGCTGGTTGGGTTCCAAACAGAGGATGCATATTCTATGTAACTTTGAACAAGGGAATTGTAAAGACAAATAAAGGTGTTCGCATTTCTTAATACACTATAAGTATGCTTGACAAACCCTAACGATTTCCAATTGCGTTTAACGATATCATCTAAGTGCAATGAAATTCAATTTACTATCCAGAAGAATCCCAAGATTGCGAACTTTATTACGTTTTTCTATTGTATTATTATTGATTGTATAATAAGAAAGAATAAAATTTATATTTCTTGTGAAACTTATATGCACACATTTTATAGGTTTTAAGACCATTTTGTTCAATTTGAACCAGTAAATTGCATTTATGTCATCTTGGAGCATGCCATAACATGTCATTATTATTTCTAAAACATTTGTACAATTTTAAGTCGTCAGCAAAAATTAAGCATTTACTGTGTTTAATTCAAAAACGAATATCATTTACAAATGTCAGAAATAGTACTGGGCCTAAAAGTGATCCTTGTGGAACACCTGAACTAGAAATATAATCTGACGATTTATAACCATGAACCGTAACGCTTTGTAACCTATTTGTCAAATATGACTTAAACCAG